>SNQJ01S0147507.1:6277-18025 GCA_010110895.2 Picea sitchensis
AATTTATTCTTTGCAAGCACTTTGACTTATTTGACCTTTTGGGGCTTCAAGCCAACATATGAGGGTCCTCCAAATCCGTAAGGCCATAATGCTCAAACCGTGAGGATTTATGTGACGTTCCACACACCACCAGAAATGGAATGACATGTATTATCCATATATAATAGTCTTACCTACAAATATATCAAAACACATACCATTATACATCAAACAAAATTGGGTCCATTACCCAAACCTTTTTGCTACCAGAATTCGCTACTAGACTTTCTTCAAGGGTTGACATCAATGAAAACCAACCCAATTAATCAACACTTCACACTCCTTAAGGCTCTCCGCCATGTAAAACATTGGTGGGAAACTTACTAGGAGAAAATTTCCACAGAGGAGTCTAGAGTATATGGGGTCAAGCCAACATGGGATTTTTTTGTGGATGTGATCAAGGAACAATATTACCCTGTTGGTAACTATGATGACCAGTACATGAGATGGACCACACTGCAACAAGAAAGGGGCCAAATAGTATTGTAGTTCATAAATAATTTCCATACCTTGCAAACCAAGCTGGGTATCAAAGACTATCAGCAACATATGATTCTGAAATGCTGTGGGGCTCTGCATAGCTACATCCAAACCGAAATGAATTTACTGGACATCTCATCACTGGGAGCTTCCTATCGATATGGTATCAAAATTGAGCAGAAAATTTAGGCACGAGAACAAATGAGAGTTCAGGTCTGCAAATCCACAAAAATCAAAGTATGGTAAAGATGGACCTAAAAACCAACCTCCAGAAAACTAGTCCAAGCCACGAGAAAAGAAGGGTAACGGAAAGACGAAGAAGGACACTGGAAAGTAGTGTGATTTCCAGAAAATCCCCTAGCACAACACTGACGAATGTCACTCAAAACAATAATTGGTGGTCAAGATCAAAGAGAAGGAGTCAAACCTTGATTCATAATCTAATTAAAAAAATAATGGGAGAAGATAGATGATTGATGCAGACCCCACTGTTATTGTTGCGACTGCAACAATCCAACCAGAAGAACCAACCAATCCTGAAGAGGGGAGAACATTTTTCATTCATAGATGTGGGTGAAGGGGACCCCATTGCGTTTTATTGTTGATAGCGGAAGCCAGAATAACCTCATATCAGTAGAGGTCATCAAACAGTTGGGATTGTCGACAACACCACACCCGCAACCACACAAAATTGGATTTCTTTGCCAAGGACAAGATCCTTATGTCATCCAGCAGTGTTGATTTCCATATGACATCTGACCCTTGAAGGATGATGTATTATGTGATGTTTCTCCACTGTATGTTTCTGATGTTCTTTTGGACCAACCATATCTGTTGAAGCACCATGCTATTTATGAGTCTCAAACCTATAGTTTCATTGTTAATCTGAGGGGTCATCTCTACATGATAAAAGAGGTAGTTCCAACTACTTTCCTACCTAAATAGTGCTGCAAGGTAGTATATCATACTACAAAATTCAACTTCTTCACAATTCATTCAAAAGGTGAACAGAAGGACACTGCAATCACTACATCCTTGGTCCAAGCACCTTCTATCCAGCAGAAGTAGATCAAAAAAAGTGGAGAAAAGTGAAAATATTCCTTTTTCACACAAACATCTCATTAGGTCCTCAACAACCTTCCACAAGCCAAAGAGTGCAACATCTCTAGCAAGGAAAGCAACTGACCAAGGCTCGGATTAAAAAACTATTTTCCTGTCTCCCCTGGGAACTCCATGCAATGGAGACCATTTCATCCTAAGGAAGGAGTGTTTATCTAGGTGGATAATGGTGGCCACCCACCTAATCCAACTGGCTCAAAACAGTTTGTTGGTAATTTACTATTTTTAGCACTTTTGCTGGTCCCAAACTTCTAGGGCCATTTTGAGGGCCTAAACGACATATTTTCATGATGGATCACCATATTGACAGATGAGGGCTTTGATTGATCCCGAAAAATGAATCTCCTCGTCGATACTTTCCAATGAAATATTGTGCACCCAAAACAAATATCGTATGCCAAAGTTACGCCTCTGAGAAGTTGATACACCAAACTACCCAAAATGGGGGCCACAATACTGTTGGATTTTCATCTTTCGGGGTTAGGGTTTTGGATTTTATTTATGTTAAAAAAGCCTTTGGATCCTCATTATAACAATCATATTCTTTTGAATGAGTGTATCTTTCACATCTCTTCTCAGACATAAGATTCCACCATTATAGTGAGTCTTTCACTCTATATTTCTACAGTTTTGTACATTTCGCTAATTAATAGAAATAATATATTATTGTATCTCTGTTTTTATGGTGTTATAGCTAATTTTTTCTCACCCCATGCAACTTTCTTGGATTTCATTTCCATTTACCTATGCAGACTTGAAGTCCCATTCTTTACCTTCCAGAGCCAAAAAAGCACAATTTTCCACATATATGCACCCTACCAGTTAGACAACAAGCATATATGCATGTTGCTCCACTAAATCCCACATACATCAGGTTTGGTGCTCAAAATTAAAAATTGTGTCGAGTTTCCATGTCACATCACAAAATCCATGATCCTTGACCTTACATATACTGTAAACGTTCTGACTTGGCCCTTCATTTCCATTTGAAGGTTATAAATTGAACCATATCCAAGCCATGGAAAGGAGAGAATTCAAATCTTGAGAGAAAAGATACTCTAGAGAAATTTTCACTTCACATTGAGTGTGCATCCCTTTATCCTTTAAAGTATGAAATCAATGTTCAGCCCCCAAGATATTCCTTCTTTGATGGAGAACCTCATTGTCTCCTTTGTATGATCTTGCCTTTGGTGGAGCATTGAAGTGGTGGAGTCCTAGCTGGAAGGGACTTAGTTTCTCGATTCTAATATGTATCGACACAAAATTTTGTCACCTACACACTTCTATTGATTATTTTAATAGAAATATTGTTTTCTTGTCCAATTGATATCTTGCAAATATTTGAATTGTTATTCCATGGGTGTATTTTTCATGTATGTTAATGGATCATGTTATTTTATATGCTAACATTATATATTATCACCATATGCTTCCGTATATTTGTTGTTGAGGACAAGTTCCAGGTATAAATATTTGAGTTGCATGCTCAACGGTGGCCTTCATCGAATGTTCGGATGAGGTAGGATCTTGATCTTGTCCTGTTAGCATTGTCATTTATATAGCATACTTGAGATTATAGTTGATTTCTGCGTGTCATTCCGTCTGTTGTGGTTTACCGCATGCCATATAGACATTTTCCTTTTAACAAAATTGGCGACCATACTAGTAATTGAATCTTATATTTGGGGTTTGGAGTGTTTTTCTCCTTGACTTTCTCTCTGTTAGCTTGTGTTTTGTTGTCACCTGATTGCTTGACAACCTATTTTTACTTTTCATCTTAGTTTCTTATATTAATCCTTTCCCTGGTAGTATTTTACTACATATACATGGGTTTTCCCTTGACAAACATGTACATACGTGAGTTCTCCTTCTATAGGTCATGTACATATGTGATTTTTTCTCAAACAGTTGCGCATATCAACATTTTGGCTTACTGGATGAGTTTGGTGTTTGTTGGGTGAGTTTGGTTGGTTGTTGAGTCTTATTGGGTCTGTCCTAACTGTTGAGGCCTTACAGAGTGATAGGAAACCTTCTTATTGTTGAATTTCTAGGTGGTATTATTTCTTATAATATTTTTATTGGTTGTCGTTGCACATTGGTCTGAGTATTTTCTTCCTGGTATATTGCTTGTCTTGTCTCTTTTTTCTTGCAATAGGGTATGTGTGTGAAGCTACTATTCAATCCTTGCATTTTCTTTTCTTTATATCAAAAATAAATAAAAATCTTTCTCAGTTTTCATTATGACATTTTCTCTTTTGATTATCTAGTATTGATCTTGATACATTTGGAAAGATTGCATTTTACTGAAATTGTAGAAGTTGCATTGAAAGTTGCATTTAAAGCATACCATCTCTTGAGAATTTTAAATTAAGACTTAGCACTATTTTTTTTATATTCAGTTCTTTGATATGATGAGTCATAATATCATAAGTTTCATGACCACAACTATTGAGTAAACAAATCCATTAAAAGTAATGTTGATTAACTAAAATTGATTAGAATTTTTTTTTATCTTTCAGAGTACACAAACAAGCATATGATATAGGGCCTTGGAATAGGATTTTGTGAATAAAATTCTCCAAGTCTATTAAACTAAACATATGCGTCTTACCAGGGAGTGGTGAAATCCATTGTGTAATTAGTGACGTCGAGAGGACCCACTCACACCGGAGTTAATCACGAGGTCACACAAAGTTGGTTGTAGAGATATCCCTCTAATAACTTCTTAGCGTAAGATATATTTTTGTGGTTTCATTCATATATGGGGGTCTTTCTATTACCTTTACCTCCATGAGAGGTTGTTATTTCAAGATTTTAGGTTTTGTTACACTGCCCATATGGTGGACTAGACTTAGGAATTTTCTCTTGTGCATTGGTTATATCTTGGTGGATCTAATTGCTTGACATAGATATCCACATAGTTTACTTGCAGGGGTTATTCTGCAGGTACCTTGAGTCAGATAAGGGTCGGACAACACACAACCTTTATGGAGGATTACCTCTCCGGAGGGATCTAACCGACTACGTTGTTAAGACTATGAGGTCCCTTATAACTGATTTTGATACCTCCAATATTTTGAAGGGAGACACAATCCCCTCTTGGGTGATTCATACCTACTCTAGTGAAGGAGGCCCCTTTTCATATACTATATCATGTTTTTGTGCATTTGGAATTTTTTCTTTATTTTGGTGTACTCTTTGATTGTTAGTTGGCCCTAGGATTTGGTTTTATATCTCAAGTCTTGAGTCATCGTGGAGAAAGACCAGCCTTCTCGCAGGTATCGTTGTATGTTGAAGTTACCACCGCAATTTGAGTCTTTACCGAAGTTTCCTTCTAAAAGGAATAAAGTTAATAGACGTGGTACATATATCTCCACGTCACAGACTTGCGATTATGCAATTATGGGTATCGATTCGAGTTTGAACGACACTGGGATTCCCTCATCTCCTATACCTTATGTGGTTAATGGGACTTCTTCGACTCCTTCAACCACTATAGTTGTTGTTGCAGAGCTTCTCATCCTTACTCCTATCCATCCTATGATTTCTACTCGACCCATAGTAACAAACCCTTTCGAGTATCTTTTTGGTACGTTGGGATACAATGCTCAGTCCATACCTTCAGTCTCTAACCCTTTTTATTTTTGCAATCCCTATATGATGTCACAAATTTCATCCTCCATCCCAGCGAATAATGAAAATCCTAGTCTTGGACATGGGGGCATGGCTCCTTCACATACTCCTCTCTCGTTTGGTGGAGGTCATATTTCCCAAATGACTGCTACAACTGGAGACCAACCTCCTTTTTCTTCTAGGTCTAATCCTAGTCTCAATTCTCCTGGATGGAGTTCTCAACCGGGAGGACAAGACACTTCCTATATTTTATCCTTTCCCCCTTCTTCCTCCATGCTTATTCCAACAAATGAATTTTTTTATGAAAAGTCCACCTCTATTCTCCAGATTTCCACCCAGAGGGAGTCAGTTTCACACTATGGGAAACCCCCATCTTGGAGCTCCTCCAATTGGTGGAAATGTTTATCATCCTCACTATGTCAATTCTACATGTATGGTGCCCATACAACCTCTTATGAATTAATTTGGAAGAGTATATTACCCTACCATAGAGGACCATGGTGGATACTAGAACCTTCGATGGTCTACAATCCCTCAACACCAATCTTTCAAAGGAGCATGGGATCAGACACTGCAACCCAAACCCACTTTTCTAGACACAATTAATCTGTCATATTTTTCGATATTAATGAATGAATCGATGCATCAAGATCCATCATGGCCCCCCGTCCCCACCAAGCTTCCTCCGAACATTCCAAAATTTGAAGGAAATACTGGAGAGGATCTAGGTGATCATGTTACTACATTTCATCTTTGGTTCTCATCCAATTATATTAATGATGATTCCATTTGTATGATACTATTTCAACACACTCTCATAGGTGTTTTCGTGAAATAGTACATTGAGCTACCAGGGGGAACATACATAAACTTTAATCAGATGATTTTCGTCTTTCTCAACCATGTCCAGTTGTAGATTCATTATGATGTCGACATAGAAATCTTTTTTGGCCTTTCACCAAGATAAATCCACACGCATATCAGACCATATCCAAGAATGACGTTGATGGAAGACATTGATTAAAGCCTATATTACTCCAGAATTTCTATTGGAATGGTTCCTTAAGTCCTTATTTTCTTATATTTAGAAGGATGTTTCTACATTCGAGGTAACATCTGAGGAAGAATTTATTTTTAGATCCCAACAACTGGACCTCATATATGCTCAGTCTGGGATGTTGTATGAAATTATTCTTGATGCACCTCGATCGAATTATGACCCTAGAAAAAAACCTGGGCCTCATGCCGATGGCATTGTAGGCTCTGCAAATGCTAAGTCTACAAACATGTTGATGAAGCAGTTGAAGGAATTATCTCTAAGACAACTTGTAGTAGGACAAGATTTGACTTCGTCCCCCACTCTCACTCAGTCATCTAATGTGCATTCTATATAGTCTTCAATGAACCCAAATGGTAACCAACAAATAGGAGGGAATATAAAGAAAGGAAGAGGTAATAATTGTAAGGGTGGAAAAAATAGTAACAAATCCAAGGACAACACCAACAGTGATAGATCGAATGATAACGCTAGTGAGGGAAAGAAATAAAAACGGAAGGTGAAGTTTCCTTGTAAAATTTGTAAATATGATCACCTCAACCACCTAAGCCCAAAAATTGAGGAAGTCTCGAGGTTGTTATCAACTGCCCATTGTGTGGAACAATCTATTTCCACATAATCAACACATGTCTTCGAGGTCCTCCAATAACGGAAATGCATCGAGTGGGGGTAAAAACCCCCCTTCAGATGAAGGTGATCATCTATGTGTTAACATGGTCAAGTCTTATATTGATGTAGCCGCTTGATCTTGTGATTACGGTTCTTATCAAAATGTTATAGGTCCAGAGTCTTCCCCTCCTCCGAAAACACATTTTCATATAGAAAATCTAGAGCCTGTGCCTCATATTTCGAAAGGAGTACTGAAACGCTCTCTCTAGAATCCTAATGCTAGAGCTACCCAAAAATATTTGATTGTCGAACATCTGGGTCAAACCTCTTGTGAAATTTCACCTTTGGAGGTGCTCTAGACATGTCCTTCATCGAGGAACGCCTTCTTATCTGCTTCAGGATATCTAGACCCGTATGGCTCGAAGGTTATTAAGTTTGATGTCACAGATTTTAATCCTCTCTTTCCTTACCACGTGGCCTTTCAAATCCATGTGGAGCACATGAAATATACCATCAAACACACTATAATTTATGAAGGTGTTGCAACATGCGTGATGTCCCTAACCTATTGGAAAACCATTGGCTCTCTGATTTTGTCCCAATCTATGACTATGTTGGCCACTTTTGATGGACGTTCCTTTTGACCCCACATAATTCTTCCTACTTTTTTGGTCCAATCAGGTGGAAAGATAGTGGAGGTTGATGTCGAGGTGGCTGATGTGCCCCTTGACTATAATTTATTACTCAAGCATAATTGGACTTATGCCATGAGAGTGGTCATGTTGTCTTTTTTCCACACTTTATGTTTTCCTCATGAAGGGAAAATAATGGTGATTGAACAGTTGTCCTTTGAGCATGCTATTCCTAGTGCATAAGTTGGACCTTCGATCCAAGCGATTGAAAATTCTCTATAGTCAACCGAGGATATTGGTGTCAGAATGTATTCCTCTCTCATGGGTATATTTGATTTCATGGCACCAACCCATCACATTTATGCCATTTCCAATAGGTCTTTGTCGTTGATGAAGTCCATTCCTTTCCATACTTCATATTTCAATGATACTTGGAACCTACCTTCCGCGACCTTGTCCTAAGAATGTGAGTCACACATTGAGATGGAAATTCCATTGTCAGCAAGTGAGGTTGTGTATCAAGCTATTCTTAACACTATTGTTGACCCACATCCTTTCTCTTCACAGACAGATGAGGAGGATCTCATTCTAGAGCCCATACGGGCCACCTAATTGTCTTGTTTGCATGATTGACTCAACGATGCTTTACCTTTGGATGAATCCATCTTAGAGGCCGTGTATGGTCCTAATAGGTCATGGGATGATATGCATCATCGCTCCTATTTTATCTCATAAATTGTTAGGATCGAGCAAGATGACTTTAGATCTACCCTGAGTGAGATGGTCAGTCACGTTGTGGTTCTACTAGATATGCATGGTATTTATGCCAAAGGAAACATGGAGAATATTTCTCCTACAGCCACGATCGACATATCTCTAATTCCTAGAAGAATTGAGAATGTATATATCAGTGTAGATTGTTCTCTTGAATAAATTCATATCTACACCGATATCTTCAGAGAATTTTGTGAGGTATTCTCTTGGTCATATGAAGAGATGCTAGGGACCGACCCTAGAATTGTCAAACATAAGATCAAGACTTATTTGTATGATAAACTTGTTTGAAAACATATTAGATATGTTAATCCTAGGAAAGCCCCGGCTATTAAGGCAGAGGTAGAGAAGCTACTTAATGTTGGTTTCATATACCCAGTTCCCTTGACCGAATAGGTGTCTAACCTCGTTCCCATGAATAAGAAACAAGGAACCATCCATGTATGTATGGATTTTCGAGACTTGAAAAAAATATTTTCCTAAGAAAAACTTCTCGACTCCTTTCATCGATAATATTCTTGATGAGTGCGCGGGAAGTGAAATTTTTACTTTTATGGACAGTTTTTCGAGATATAATCAAATTCAAGTCAAACCTGAGGATGAACACAAGACGAAGTTTATTTTTCCTTGTGGTACTTTTCCATACCAGAAAATTTCATTCA
Organism: Picea sitchensis; assembly: GCA_010110895.2. Lineage (NCBI taxonomy): Eukaryota > Viridiplantae > Streptophyta > Pinopsida > Pinales > Pinaceae > Picea > Picea sitchensis. The sequence continues at coordinate 15,283 of SNQJ01S0147507.1, forward strand.
ACCATAAAAACACCTTCCAACGTGCCATGACCTTTGATTTTCCCGATCTAAAACATATTGTCGAAGCTTATCTCGATGATATCGTTGCTCACTCCCACAAAAGAGTATATCATTCCACTCAACTTCGACTAGTATTTGAGAGATGTTGTTACTATTGCATCCATTTGAACCCTCACAAGTGCATATTTTGCATTAGGTCTAGTCATATTTTAGGATTGTTAGTCTCTGAGCATGAGATCATGGTGGATCCTATGAAGGTTGAGGCAATACTTCGATTGCGTCCACCCTACAACATTCATCAACTTCAGGGTTTACATGGGAAGTATAACTTCTTCCGTCGATTCATAGTGAACTATGCCAATTTAACTAAGGGTTTTGTGTGTATTTTGAAGAAGGACACTCTATTTTTATTGGATGAGTGAGCCCATGAATCCTTCGACGCTCTTAAGAAAGCCTTAGTATCGACACCTCTGTTGAAGCCTACATACTATAATAGAGAATATTTTATTTATATCTTCACGTCCAAAGGGATGGTTGGTATGGTTATGGTTCAGGAGGACGATAAGTTCCATGAGCACATTGTCTACTACCTTAGTCGAAACTTAGTCGGTCTAGAACTTAAATACTCTCATGTTGATAAACTAGCCCTGGCTGCCATACATAAGGTTCAGAGATTACATAATTATATATTACTTTTCAAAACTTCCGTAGTTGATTATATAAATCCATTTCAATAAGTCCTTACTAGGTGTATCATAGGGGGAAAATACAATAAGTGGATTGTTATTTTGTAAGAATTTGATCTCAATTTTTCTTCGACGAAGTCTAAGAAATCGCTAGTTTTTTTCAAGTTGATATTAGACTTCCCTCGACTAGATGAGGAAATTATTCATAATTATTCATTCATGGATGAACATATCTTGCTTATCTCATCTTCGGAACCCAGGTATGGAGACATTCTAATTTATCTTCAAACATTGAAGCTATCCCAACAACTGTCGAGAGACGATCGACGACGTATATGTCATTAAGCAAAAAACTACCTTATCATCGACGACACTTTGTATCATCGAGGGATGGATAATATTTTGTGTTATTGCTTGACTCACGAGGAAGCTGAGTTGATTCTCAATGATTTTCATAGTGAGGCTTGTGGTGTTCATTTATCTTGGCTTGCGACAACCCAAAAAATTTGCAGGCTGGTTATTTTTGGTTGTCAATTTTTAAAGATTGTGTTCAAGTGATCAAGAAGTGTCAACTTTGCCAAGTGTTCACTCGGAAAATGCACTCAAATCCAACCACTCTTCACCCAATCATCATTTTCGGTCCCTTCATCAAGTGGGGGATGGATTTTATGGACTCTAACCCAACTTCGGCTGGGGGACATCAACATATTACTGTTTCCATGGATTACTTCACTAAATGGGTAGAGGCCATATCGACCATCAAATACGATGGTAACATGACAACATTCTTCATTTTCAACCAAATTATAGCCTGGTTCAGAATCCCAAAGGATATTCTCACTGATCATGGAAATCTATTTCAGAATGAAATGATGAAGGAGTTAAAATCAAAACTGGGGTTTAAGAATGGCCATTATTCCCCTTATTATCCCTAGGAAAATGGACAAATAGAGGCTGTGATTAAATCTCTCAAGACCATCTTGCAAAAAAATGTCAGCTAGAGTAAATCCAACTGGAATCTAATTCTTTACCCTTCACTTTGGGTATATCGAACCTCGGTCAAGAATTCTACCAATTTTTCTCCTTTTTAGTTAGTACACGTTGTGGGGTCGATCCTTCTGATTGAATGATAAATCCCTTCCCTTAAACTGACAATTGAGCTCCTACCTGACACATCCAATCTTTAAGAATGCATCATGCACCTAGAGCATCTAGATGAGCAGTGTGGAGACGCCTCTATGACTATCCAAGCAAATAAATGACGTGTTATCATTCAATATGATAGGTATGTCTATCCTCGACAGTACATTGAGGGTGACTTGGTTCACCTGTATGACCAAGACAAAGAACCGTTGGGGGTAAAAAAGTTCAACCCCATGTGATATAGTCCTTATATATTGAAACATGTTTTAGAGAAATGAGCCTATGAATTGGAGGATTATGGAGGGAATATGATTTACAAGCCCAAAAATGGGCTCTACCTGAAAATATATTATGCTTAATCCCTCAATCTTGGGTGTGTCTCTTTGTATACTAGTATATATTAGTGTATATACATCTCTTCCCTTGTGCCATCGAATTGCTTATCAAGTTTTCCCTTTGTTGGAATATTTCCACGAAGTATTTAGTTTACTTAGGATTCATAGATGGTGCTAGTCATCATACACAGAACATGGCTTCCACTGCTTCGATCATTTACTCACCCGAGGGTCAACTGGTGTCTTCAAGTGGCATTCATCTGGAGCAATCAATGAATAACGTGGTTGAGTAAATCACCATTATATAACTATTATGTGTAATGACCCTTAATTATTAAGATGATTAATTTAATAAATAATCCTAAAAATTAGCTAAACTATAATTAATTATTAAATAACCTTAACTAATTATCTGTTATTAATTAATTATTTTTTATTATGATTAGTTTAATTATGATTAACTCTTTAATTAAGGGTTAATGATTAATTTGAGTATTAATTAATTAATTGATTAATTAAGTATTAAACAAATGGGTGGATAATAAAATATAATGTTTAATTGGGTTACGTATCCCACAA
>SNQJ01S0147507.1:18035-60711 GCA_010110895.2 Picea sitchensis
AACGTAACCAATACGTTAAGTTAAGTAATAAATGAATGGATAAGGCATTAATAAAGGGATAATGTATTTGGTGGGGGGAGTTAATGGAGGAAGGGCGGTGAAGGAGGAATAAGGGAAGTGGAGAAGGATTATGGAGGGCATTCATGCTACGAGAGGGGGAGAGCTTGGAGGATTGGGGGAGAGTGAAATCTATAGTGGAATTCCAGTGCACCGGGGGGCTGCAGAGGTTTTGGGCTCGGAGGGATAGCACATCCATTGATGTCCTAGGGCTAGGCGTTACTAGTCGGCAGGGTGACTGGTTTTGGGGTGTCCTGAGGAGCAGCATCAGGTTCAAGCGAAGGGAGCAAGCTGTCTGTGGATAGCATCAGAGTGAGGTATGTAAATTCAAATTCATGGATTGTTTACTTAGATTCATTACTTATTGCCAAATTCTACTTGCGTAAGTGTTACTGTAAGTGTTGAGATGATTTGAAAATTTTGAAAAATTTGCTTCTTTGTAAATCTTATAGAAATTACAGAAATTACAGTAATTTGGTAGAAATTTAAACGTTAATTCAAATCTGGTCTTTACATTATGTGACGCCATTTCACATGTTTTTCAGTATTTAGAGGTTTCCCTGGACTTGTAGTTAGTATTATGTCAGTTAAATGATAGTTACCATGTGAGAGACCCTACTCTACTCTAACGATTCCTACGGGTATGAATTTTGGAATGATACTTTGATTTTCTTTCTTATAATCACATACCTAGAAGTTTTAATTATGTGTCTGATGCATATGCTAATTATGTTATAGATTGGAATTTGTCACATAAATAAAGTAAATAAAAAACATCAATGCATGTACACATTGTAACATATATAAGTAAATCCGAGGACCACAATTTTTATATTTCATCTTCTCAACAAATGGTGTCATAGTAAAAAATGGGGCTCACACCCTCAAAAGACATATATGGTCGGTATACATATGACCATGGAATTTATGCTTGTGGTTCCATATGTGCATCATGATAGCACAGTACGGTGTTTGTGAGACGTTGGAAGATTCACACCCATGCACGAGGAACACCTACCACCTATCGCTGCATAGCCTCTGGAAGATCCTCCACTTGAACCATAGGAATCATGTGCATCAAATGAGACATTTTGAAGAACTATGTCCGCATCTCCTCCAACATTCTTGTCTCCCCGACTCATCCGTAGATGTAATGGGAATACATCTGGTCATTGCGGACCTACATCTGCATGACAAACCAATTGTTAAATCAAGCTTGCTTCGTTTCTCCTTAGGAATCAAGGCATAAAAGGCGGAACCAAAGACCCTAAGTTGCCTCATCGAAGGAATGTGGCCATATCACATTTCATATGGAGTCTTTTTATTAAGAGCATGAGATGGAAACCTATTTTTGACATAAACTGCACAATGAACTACATCAATCCAAAACATCAATTTAACATTCTTGAAAAACATCATGGAATGAACCATATTTAGGAGTGTCATGTTCAAAATTCTCTCATGGATTGTATGGAACTTTGGTTTGATGTTTGACCCCATGTTGGAAAAGGTAGATTTCAAATTCATTAGACGTATATTCTCTTCCATTGTAAGTGAAAAGAGAGAAAATATGAGACTGAGCTTCATTTTGAAACCATACATGAAAAATTTTAAATGTTTCAAAAGTTTGTGATTTATCTTTCAACAAGTACACACAACACATCATGGTGTAATCATAAATAAAAGTCATGATATATTTGTTTCCATTTGAATAAGGAACATGTACAGGTTCATACAAATAAGAATGAATCAGTTCAATTTTTCTATAGGCTCTGGAAGTAGAGTCATGAAAGGGTTGTTTGATATGTTTTCCAAGGATACAACCATCACGTTGCTTTGTTTTCCTAGGAATAGTAGGAAAACTAGAAACACCATTCTTTCTCAACTAATGAATACTATCATAATTAATATGACCAAATCTAGATTTCCACAAAATACTAAATGGAATTATACCCGAGTCATGATGAGAGAGGTATGCATCAATGCGTGTATGGGAAGATGTCCCATTCAACTTCAATGATTTTCCATCTTCCATTTCATTCATGACAAGCATGTTGTCATTCCTTATTTCAACTTTGCCACTGAACATATGAACATAGTGGCCTTGTTGTCTGATGTGCACAAGGGGATCAAGTTTCTTTGCATCTCAGGAAGATAAAGTACATTGTGTAGAATAAAATTTGAGAGTCCAGGTAACTTAATCCTGATGGTTCCCATTCTCGAAGGTTTGAGACTTGATCTATCTACAAAGTCCACTATTCCATCTACATTTTCATCAATGTCTTCGAATAAATATCTTTGAAATGTCACGTGGGAGATTTTTCCTGTGTCAAGAAGCCATGCATATTCCCAAGAATAAAATGAAGTATTAAATAAATATTCAGTTAAGCCTATATTGCAATGGGAAACAACATAATTAACAAGTGCTTTAACTTTCATTGGTCCTAAAGTTCTATCTATGTATTCTTTCTGACTCTATCTTTCCTCTTCGATATTCTGTGATAGAACTCTACAGTTGATGGCTACATGTGACCCATTCATTCTGCAACGGTTACAATGAATATTGGATTTTTCATGGGGATTATGCCAACCCCCTTCCTCTGAGATTCTTATTTATGTGTCCTCTATTATTTCTTTTATGTTGTCCAAATTCACTTGTTGATACAAGTGAATGGATTGTCGTTTGCTTGAAATGCTAGTTGTGAGTTACAAGGTGATGCACTAAAGTAACAATGGAAGATTTTTTGAAGTATACAGACTACAAGGGGATGGTGATATGGACCAAATATACTTTCTAATACATCTGAAGCACCATCTTATTCTCCCAAAGAACCATACTATTCTCAGTTCCACATAATAGTAAATAATGCAAAGCATTAACTTTGAAAGCAACTAGACAAAGATTTAGTAAAGAATGAAAAGCATTAACTTTGAAAGCAACTAGGCAAAGATTTAGTAAAGAATGCAAATCATTAACTTTCAAGAATCAGAACAATGTCTTCGGTGCTAGATTTATTTAAAGAATATTTATGAAATCTCTAGAAATAACAATACCCAAGATTCAAATGGAAAATAGATGGTTGACGATGATTTGTACTTGCAGGTTTGTATTAACACAAGAGTTGAATGACAGAGATACATGAGACTTTAGCACTTAGGCATATTCTATTAGCATGAGCCAAATACAAGAAGTTCCCATTCACTGATAATGTATTAGTAAGGTGTCGTATATTATCTGGAACGTGTTACAACGCTAAAATTTCACGGGAAAATATAATTAGTAGGGACTATCTCCATTTTTTCAAGAAATATTAAAGGTATGAGAAGAGACATTTGAACATACCAACCCATATTTCACCCTGCTTCCATTCTAGGAATGGGATCATGTTATCATTGGGCAATGTAGGCCTTTTTCCAAGACTATAATATTTAAAAAAATTCATGGAAATAGAGGCGAATTTTATTACCAATGGTGCAGTCGACAGACGCTCGAGTCGATGGTAGCAACGTGATGTAAGATTCTACGAGTTTGAGATATTAAGTTAGGGGTACATTGAGTGATGGTGTCATGCTGACTACTCTAAACTCTAAACCCTAAAAAATGGGAATCATTACTATAATATGACGATGAGGTTAGGTTTTACAAAGACGACCGCAATATATATTTTGCTGGTTACTTTGTAAGTTGACGAAAGATCGACACATGTAGTATGAAAACAAGCCTTTCGTTGGTTTCTATGGATTCTATACAGGGATAGATACTGATAATTATCGTCGAAGGATTTGTAGAGATAGTGTTTACTCAGACCATGGATATCTAACGCATGGAATATGATTTTAATCATAAAGAATCATTCAATAAGGCATAAGTGATGCAGGCGTGATCTATCTCCTCCGACAAACTCCTCGCCCACTCACATGATCGTTTTGATTCTCATACGAGCCGAATTGTCTCTTTAGATCCCCTCGGAAATCGTCTGCTAAAACCTGATCCACAGGTCCTTCCTCCTTTCCTCTGCATGACCTCCTGCACTTGCCGTGAACAATTTCCCCACCGGAAAACTCTTATCGGGCTTCGGGGTTTCGGTATTTCCGCTGTCGAGAGTCACTGTTCTCTTCAACTCCCAATCAACGATGAGCTCCTTGATCATTAGCCCCTCTGGCTAGGATCTCTAGTCCACGTGACCTTCTCCTATATGACTGCATCCATATACTTCTGTCGGGGTTTCAGGGTTTTCGATGTCAAAATGCAATCGTCCCCTGGATCCGCAATCCTCCGATTCCTGACGCGCTTTAACTTCAGCTAGTCCTCCTGGATCAGCCCCGGGTCCTCGTGACCATTACTCCGTGACCACAACCTTATCCTCGTCGAGGTTACAGGTTTTCAAATGCCTAAAAGCATATGCCTTCGGGATTCCCGACTCTCCAAATCCCGACGGTCCGTTGCACTGACAGCTGGCCTCCACTATGGCTCTTTCCTTAGCTCTGATGTGCTGACAGCTGGCCCCCACTCATCGGGGTATCGCGATTCACGATTTCAAAATGCCCAAACAACTTGTCACCAGGACCTCCGATATCCCGATGAACCAAACACCGATGGACGACTTCCTTGTCGGGTCTTTCCCAATGACACCGATCTCCTCCATGTGTCCCTTCCATATGAACGGTCTCGATTCCTCCGGTATTTCGAGACTTTCCATGTCCCAGCTTCCTTATCCTCAGGAACTCCGATTTCCCGATGATTGCTATGCCGACTCTCCTCAGATTTCTGACACCTGTCTCCCCTGAACGGACGACCCAGATTATGCCGGGGTTTTCGACCTGGATTTCCCTGATCTCTTGTCCACGGGAATGCCGATTTCCCGATGCACCAAAGTACCGACGAGCGCTCGATCTCCGCCATGTGCCTCTGCTAACGGATGGTCCATATCACTCCGGTGTTTCGAGACTTGGAATGTCTTGATTCTCTTGCCCTCGAGAATCCCGATTTCCCGATGGCTAATATCTCGACTGCTAAGCCTCGTGCAACTCCTATCCAATCTAATGGATGACGGGATTTTTGCTCCAGNTAAACTCTGTGCATATTCTCCCGATCCAACGGCTGACGAGATTTCTAAGTGAGATCCGATGACGAACGATCTCCTCCTTCTGTAGGCTCCTCCGGAGCTCCTCCTAGTCATGGAAATCAACGGTCCAGATCTCTCTCCTCCATCGATCTGATGGCTGTTGTTCTCTCCTGAGCTTCCCAAATTCTCAGACCCCTAAGGGATTTGATCTTTCTTCTCCCACAGATGGATAATATAATGCCTTCCTAACAGTGTCTCTACTCAAGCAACCTAATTGTTGAGTCTTTCTGGGTGTTGAGCAACCCAGTGAATATCCCTCAGTGGATACTTCCTCCAGCTCCAGGAACTCAGAGAGTTATTTTCTCTTCTGTTCCTTCCTGCACACTAAATCGATGCCCTCCTGGCAGAGTATCTTCTCCACAGAACATTCAGCAGTTCTGTCCCTTCTGAGCACCCTTTTCACCTGCTCAATGCCCTCCTCGCAGAGCTCTCAGAATCCTTAGTGATTCTGGTCTTCAACTCTCAGAATCCTTCAAACTCTCAGCAGAGTTCTTCCTCAAATGCACCACAACACATACGCTCAATGCCCACTTAGCAGAGCTCTACAGAACTCCTCAGAGATTCTGTCTTCTGAACTCACAGCAGAGTTCTTCTTCTGTGCACTCCTTGCACCTGATAAATTCCCACCTGGCAGAGCCTTTACAGAATCCACAGCAGAATTCTATCTGCAACTGTGTCTCTCATACACAACCTTGCCTCCAAGGTATTCAGCAACCTTGAGGTCTTTCTCTCCTGAGTTGATGACTCCAGTTCCTGTGCCGCAACACGTCTTTGTTTGAACCCGCAGAATTCAGAAGTGCATCCTCTGTGCACTGGTATTCAGAGTCTGCAGTACTATGTCACACCCTCCTGGCATGAAACCTCAAAGACCTTCAACCCTGGAAATCAAGAACTCCTGCGAATGCCTAACATACATACATTCATAGCATACATAAAGAACACACATAGACATCCACATAACACAGAATAATGCAGGAAAAACTACTTCTGTTTATATTAACAATGGCAAATGCCTATTTGTACAAGGTGTTCTCGAGCTCTCTCTGGCTCTCCTCAACTCTGCTCATCTCTACTTACTCAAAATGAGATCTAAAAATCTATTTTACCTGAGGGGCTCATCGAGCGCTTCCCTCCAGGTCTACCTACTCTATTCAATTACAATAAATGGTTGTCTAGTCCAGCATCTGGATCTAGATCTCAGCTGATTTAGCATTAAAGCCGATCTTAACTACACCATGCACAAAGGCACGACTTCCATGGCTCACCAGCCTAAGCATTTAATTACATTCAATTTCAAATTTGAATGAGGATTGCGCCTCTCTTTTAGCGTGCAATTTGAATTTGCTGGCGTGGTTGGCTGGCTGACTGACGTGGAGAGATGCTCCTGCATCAAAATCCTCAGCTGCAAAATCATGAGCTCCTGCTCATGCGCTTCCCCTCTAAGCGGTTGGAAATATTCCTGGATCCCAAACAAATATCTAGAGCTTCTCATCTGCTCCATTTTGTTGCTGTTGCTTCTGCTGCGCTGCTGCTACTTCTTTTTTTCTTCCTAGCTTCTCCTTGCTGGCAGTGTCTGCTGATCGGATCATCAGCTCCATAATCTCTTTGATCACTTCGTCCAGCTTCTCCAGTGGCTGGTTCTGTTCATGCAATCTCCTCAGCTGCAAAAATTTTTGGCACGTGGGCAGATCATCATGATCTCCCATGCCTCCTTCATCCGTTTCCAACTTCACCTGTTGGATGTGCACGCCCTACACTTTTACCCTCTCTTCTAGGGCTTCAATTTGATCCCACAGATCAGCAAAGCAAATGTTGTCTGCTCCTTCTTCTTCTTTTGCTTCAAACTCCCAAGTTGCAGTCTCTTCAGCTTCTTGGCTAAAAATGCTGAGCCATTCCTCAGAATGCTCGTCATCCTCTTCTTCTTCTTGGGCAGCTTCCAAAACCTGCTCCAATTCTTCTTCTTTTCTGGCAGTTATCGTCAGCTGTGACTGTTCTGCTGTTGCACCATCTGCAACACAAATTTTTGCCTCCTCCTGGGCATATGGTAGGAATATCCCAATTCCCCCAATCATCAGAATATCATCCTGATCTTCCTCCTCTGTCAGCTGCTGCTACTGATCTACTTCTATCCCTGAATTTATGATACCTTCAGACAACCTCATCTGTTCGGTCAGCTCCTCGGGCTGATCCAAATTCACCTGCTCATCCCTGCCCACCTGGAAATATGGGATGCTTCCACTACCCTCCTAGCAGACTATGAGATCAACCAATCCCATCTTCATCAGCACTCCTTGCTGAATTGAACTCTTCTTCGAGTCTGTGAGACTTTCAGACAGTCTCGAATTTTCATCTCTGCCCTCCTAGCAATCTGAGATGCTTCTACTGCCCTCCTAGAAGTCTTCGAGATCCCACAGTGACCTCTTATCATTGCCCAACTGGCAATGTGAAATTACCTCGTTGTCCTCCTGACAGTCCGTGAGATCCCGCAGTGATATCAATCCATTGCCCTCCTGGCAAACGAGAATTTCTACCCTGCCCTCCTGGTAGTTCTTGAGATCCTCAATTGATCCCCATTCAAATTCTTCATCGTCGAGACCTCTCCGAGTCTCTGGTTCATAGACATAAATTATCTTTTCCTCTGTGGCCTTGAGGTTTTCAGTATACCTCAACCACTTTTTCAACAGCCTGCGCTGTCTTATGACCATCAGCTGCTTGAATGGCCATTTTTCTTTTGCCTTCTCTATGGGCAATTCACGCATCCGTCTCATCCTCCTATCCTGCCGCATCCATAGTTCGAACTTCTCTATGTCTGCCTTTAATTCATAGAGGTCTTTATCCATTTCTCTATCCATTTCTGCAAGCTTTTCTACCTTTCTCTTCTTCCTCCTAGCATGCCTATGGTCTTCAGTAACCATGGTGTCGTCTCTGTCTGCTCTCCTAGCAAACCTGTTGTCACTCTGCATCCCTGAGTGTTCCAGATTCATCCTCCTATAGTCTCCCTGACTGTCTATGGACTGCTGCCTACCTGCAAACAAGTCCTTACAGAGTCCTCCAGTGCTCTGTCTTCCTCTTGCCTCTTCCATCTGCAATATACAAACAGAATCCCGCTCTGATACCACTTGATGTGTGTATCAGAGTGCTCTCTTATCTCCTCCTACCTCTCTTGCCTGAAATATACAGACAAGAACAAGGCTCTGATACCACTTGATGCAGGCACGAGCTACCTCCTCCGACAAACTCCTCGTTCGCTCACAGGATCATTCTGATTCTCATACGAGCCAAATTATCTCTTTAGATCCCCTCGAGAATCCTCTGCTAAAACCCGATCCACAGGTCCTTCCTCCTTTCCTCTGCATGACCTCCTGCACTTTCCGTGAACAATTTCCCCATGGGAAAAATCTTATCAAGCTTCGGGGTTTCGGTATTTCCGCTGTCGAGAGTCACTGTTCTCTTCAACTCCCGATCACCGATGAGCTCCTTGCTCGGCCTTAGCCCCTCTGGCTAGGCTCTCTAGTCCACATGGCCTTCTCCTATATGACTGCAGCCATATATTTCTGTTGGGGTTTCGGGGTTTTCGATGTCAAAATGCAATCGTCCCCTGGATCCATGATCCTCCGATTCCCGATGCGCTTTAACTTCAGCTAGTCCTCCTGGCTCAGCCCCGGGTCCTCGTGACTGTTACTCCGTGACCATAACCTTATCCCCGTCGGGGTTATGGGGTTTCAAATGCCTAAAAGCATATGCCTCCGGGATTCCTGACTCTCCAAATCCTGACGATCCGTTGCACTGATAGCTGGCCTCCACTATGGCTCTTTCCTCAGCTCTGATGTGCTGACAGCTGGCCCCCACTCATCGAGGTATCGTGATTCACGATTTCAAAATGCACAAACAACTTGTCACCGGGACCTCCGATATCTCGATGAACCAAACACCGATGGACGGCTTCCTTGTCGGGTCTTTCCCGATGACACTGATCTCCTCCACGTGCCCCTTCCATATGGACGGTCTCGATTTCTCCGGGATTTCGAGACTTTCGATGTCCCAACTTCCTTATCCTCAGGAACTCCAATTTCCCGATGACTGCTATGCCGACTCTCCTCAGATTTCTGACACCTATCTCCCCTGAACGGACGACTCAGATTATGTCGGGGTTTTCGACCTGGATTTCCCTGATCTCTTGTCCACGGGAATGTTGATTTCCTAATGCACCAAAGTACTGACGGACGCTCGATCTCTACCACGTGCCTCCGCTAACGGATGGTCCAGATCGCTCTGGTGTTTCGAGACTTGGAATGTCTCGATTCTCTTTCCCTCGAGAATCCCGATTTCCCAATGGATAATATCTCGACTACTAAGCCTCGTGCAGCTCCTATCCAATCTAACAGATGACGGGATTTCTGCTCTAGATTTGACGACCCAGATCCTTTATCCTCGTGCGCTTGCTCCTGTTCTTAAACTCTGTGCATCTTCTCCCGATCCAACGACTGACGGGATTTCTAAGTGAGATCCGATGGCGGACAATCTCCTCCTTTTGTAGGCTCCTCCTGAGCTCCTCCTGGTCGTGGAAATCAACGGTCTAGATCTCTCTCCTCTGTCGATATGACGGCTATTGTGCTCTCCTGAGCTTCCCAAATGCTCAGACCCCTAAGGGATTTGATCTTTCTTCTCCCACAGATGGAGAATATAATTCCCTCCTGGCAGTGTCTCTGCTCAAGCAACCTGATTGATGAGTCTTTCTGGGTGTTCATCAACCCAGTGAATATCCCTCAGTGGATACTTCCTCCAGCTCCCAGAACTCAGAGAGTTCTTTTCTCTTATGTGCCTGCCTGCACACTGACTCAATGCCCTCCTGGCAGAGTATCTTCTCCACAGAACGTTCAACAGTTCTGTCCCTTCTGTGCACCCTTTACACCTTCTCAATGCCCTCCTGGTAGAGCTCTCAGAATCCTCAGTGATTCTGGTCTTCAACTCTCAGAATCCTTCAAACTCTCAGCAGAGTTCTTCCTCAAATGCACCGCAGTCCATACGCTCAATGCCCACTTGGCAGAGCTCTACAGAACTCCTCAGAGATTATGTCTTCTAAACTCAAAGTAGAGTTCTTCTTCTGTGCACTCCTTGCACCTGCTCAATGCCCACCTGGCAGAGCCTTTACAGAATCCACAGCAGAATTTTGTTTGCAACTGTGTCTCTCATACACAGCCTTGCCTCCAAGGTATTCAACAACCTTGAGGTCTTTCTCTCCTGAGTTGATGACTTTAGTTCCTGTGCCGCAGCATGTCTCTGTTTGAACCTGCAGAATTCAGAAGTGCATCCTCTGTGCACTGGTATTCAGAGTCCGCAATACTCTGTCATGCCCTCCTGGCATGAAACCTCAAAGACCTTCAACCCTGGAAATCAAGAACTCCTGCGAATGCCTAACATACATACATTCACAACATACATAAAGAACACACACAAACATCCACATAACACAGAATAATGAAGGAAAAACTACTTCTGTTTATATTAACAATGGCAAATGCCTATTTGTACAAGGTGTTCTTGAGCTCTCTCTGGCTCTCCTCAACTTTGCTCATCTCTACTTACTCAAAATGAGATCTAAAAATCTATTTTACCTAAGGGGCTCATCGAGCGCTTCCCTCCATATCTACCTACTCTATTCAATTACAATAAATGGTTGTCTAGTCCAGCATCTGGATCTAGATTTCAGCCGATCTAGCATTAAAGCCGATCTTAACTACAACATGCACAAAGGCACGACTTCCATGGCTCACCAGCCTAAGCATTTAATTACATTCAATTTCAAATTTGAATGAGGACTGCGCCTCTCTTTTAGCGTGCGATTTGAATTCGCTGGCATGGCTAGCTGGCTGACTGACGTGGAGAGATTCTCTTGCATCAATAAGGATTAGAAGGTAGGTCGAGCATTTTCTATACACTGGCAAGGAAACGTCTGGAGAAGCTCTCATACAACTTTCAGGCCAAGAGTGGGAAGAAAAGTAACTCAACACTTGATGTGATTTGCATTATCATGATAGGTGCATATATACATTAATAAATGATTGTAGGTCTTTCCCAAAGGGAGACCCTTCCTATCACCTACTACTCTTCATATTTACATCTTATGTTACAAGTAACACAATCCCAAGGATTATGTGTCCAACACTTCATATTTTCTACTGCATCTCTTAGATAAAACAAGGTCCCCATCTAGTCATAAAGGATTATGGTTTGAATCGTTACTTAAAATAATATCTTGATTAGTTGTGGTTATGGTATTAAACTCTCCTAATATTAGGATATTACCTTCGTTTTTCATATTGTAGATATCTTTCTCTAGGATTTTTTAGGGACAATTCTTATCTTGATTGTTTTTTGTATAAAAAGTAGAGTTAATAGGTGTGAAATAACATATTTCTCTATAAATTATATTCTTAGCATTAATATCTGATATCTACATCCATATGTATTGATTGAGAGGATCTTTCTTATGAATCCTAATGTGAGGAGTGATGCTTCTTTTTATGTAATTAGCCATGCCTCCAACCCCTTACAGGAGAACTTCTTGTTCCATGTTGACCATGAAACAAATCCTTCTATATTAGGGATCCTAGATTATTCATGCTCCCAAGTTTCAACCAAGAAAATAATATGAATTCCACAACTTACTATAGGCCCTTTACTCGATGGAAAAACACAACAATTCAAAGAGAGGATATAGAATGCCCAAAATTGCTATTTATTGTTATCTTTTTGGTCTCTATCCATAATAATATCCTTTTGATATTCTGCTCATTTCCCTTCATTGCTAACTTCTTTTACCTTTTGAACTTTCTTCCTTAATTCAACTTGGTCCTCTGGAATGAGGTATTCATTGATAAATATTCCCGACCCTTTTAAATGGTGATTAGAGCATACCTGAACCCAAATCAACATATCTTTTTTTTCAATTAATTTTCCCAACCTTTTGCTTTCATGGGGCAAGTTGTCTCAATTAGTGATTTATTTTTTAGTTCTTCCTTGACTATTGTGAGGGTGTCCTCATCTTTCTTCTCTTTTACACTGGAAATTATGAGGTTCAAGGATGTTCTATTAAATTGTTGATTAACTTTTATTATAGCTCTCTAATATTGTCCCTGAGATTACAATTTTCTTTGACATCTCCTTGTTTTTTTCTTCATTTTGTTTTTCAATTTCTTGTAATCTAATCTCATTTTTTGCATCTCACTCTCCAACCCTAAAATTATATTTTCTACGTGTCTCCATCTTATTTTCAAAAGGTTTAAATTTATTATGAAACATTGTTTCCAACTATATTCCCTCCATATATATATATATATATATATAATTCAACCCACTTACATATTTGTTTTATTTTTTAAATGTAATGTTACTTTGTTGGACAACATTTCTCCAATACTCGAGTCGACGCAATCACAATACCGAAAAAAAAAAAACATGGATGAGATGCATCATTGAAAGAATATACTTAGTCGAGTACGCAATATACAAAATGAACCATTGAGATTTAATTCCTTAAAGTGAGTGCATCTGTTAATTTAACGTCCACTTACATGCTTTAGTTTTTCGTCATGCTAATGCTAATCTAGCTATGGGGTATGGAGTCACCATTACGTGGTGGTTGTTTCTAAATAACTAATCCTTGCCTCTTTATATTTATGTTTCCTTTGCCCATTGCATTTTGTATGTACACGAATAGACATTAAGGAAGTTGGTGCAATTTGAAATCTTGAAGAGCGACATGTTGTAGTTTATTTATTTAATACAACGATGAAGTTGGTGCAATTTGAATTATTGAAGAGCTATATGTTATTGTCTATTTTTTTTTAGGAATGCAATTAAGTTTGATGGTGATGGTGATTAACATCTACTTGTGATTAAATTTGGTTTATGAGAGTTGAAGAAACTTAAAGAAATATATGGTTTTCTTTAGAATTTTATTTTTGTGTTCCAAAAGATTAAAGAGAAACATTCTTGATCCATTCTAGTTTTGATGAGTTAAAAAGTTAGAAAAGTGATGAATTAAAAATTTAGATGTCGATTAACATGTGACTAAATTTGGTTTATACGAGTTTTAGAAATGTAGAGAATTACATGTTTTCTTTAAAAAAAAAAATTGTATTCCAAAAACTTTAAGAGAAGCATTCTTAATTCACCATAGTTTTGATGAGTTAAAAAGTTAGGAAGGTGATGAGATAAAAAGTTAGGAAGGTCTATGTTATAATAAATATTTTGAAATTGTGAGTTAAAGATAGTTTAAGAAAAAATGTTTTTTCATTTTTAACCATGTTTATGTCACAAAGATGACTTTAACCATTGTGATGAATTTAAAAAAGGTAAGAAATTATATGGATTTCTTTAAAAAAAAATTGTTTAAAAAGGTTTAAGAGAAGCTCACCATAGTTTTGATGGGTTAAAAGGTAAAAAAGAAGATTGTATAACAAATATTTCGAAATTGTGTTTTAAAGATATTCTAAAAGAGTGCTTTTCATTTTCAACCATTTTATTGTCATAAAGATTACAAATTCATTCAACTCTAAAGTTTTAAAGTTTTAAGAATTGTTCAATGCCCTACTTCACTATAGAATTTGTAAAAATTTATTTATTTTTAACAATGTTAATTTTCTTTTTAAAATTAATCAAGATATAAAAAATATATATACTTAAATAACTTTTTAAATTATGGTTGATTTTTTTAATTTTCCAATTCTTTATAGTAACATAATCTTTAAAAACATCTTATCTTACAAATTATTTATCTTATTATTATATATTAAGTACAAACTAAAATTTTATATATTAAATGCAAACTGAAAATGGCATAACAGATTAAATATGATTTAAAATATTAAAAAGTACAAAAGAAAAAGTGTTTTTTTTGGGGCATGAAAGGCTTAATTATCGAAACAGTTACGTGAAAATCCAACTCCATTAATATGTGTGGCGACGACGCTATCTAGATGCACATGGGCAAGTCGTACACCACCAAGAGCTTGCAATTAGTGAGTACGCCAGATTATCATTCTAATTGAATTAGTGAGTGCAAGAATTTTTCAGTTAAATATGAGAGTACAAGAATGCTAGTTGATCAATCTAATTTAATGTAAATTTTCGGACTTGAATTTGGAATAGAAAAAAAAAATATACAAAAACTATATGTAATAATATAAAGACAATAAAAATATATATAAAGATGATAATGTCAAGTTTAAAAAAATATTTACAACACAGCAGTACATGAGAACCAATATCATAAAATGATAGTGTCCTAAAATAAAATACAAAACCAATACTATATAATGAAAATGGAAGAAACAAAATACAAACACCATACCATATTTAAAAAGTAATATTATTATCTTCAACAATACATTGAAAATAATAATTTCATATTTAATATTTATTTATAATTAATAATATAATAGTAAAGAAAACAACAAATAATAATAGTATTATCTTTCAAAAATATATTAAAAATAACAACTTTATATTTAACATTTATTTATAATTAATAATATAATAGTAAAAAAAATAATAAATAAATATATGGATAATATTTATATTAATAATGTATAAAAAAAACATAATAAATTTTTCATCATAATTTTTTTGATAAATGAAAAAGGAAAATAAAAATGAATAACTCTCTATCTAAAATATTTTTACAATATAATTTATTAGTAAAAACAACAAACAACAAGGCAGATAAATTTTTCCACTTAGATGAAAAATGAAAATAAATAAGAAAAGAATAGTTCAGTGAGAAAAGCATGGACACCCAAATGCAAAACAAAGATAAACAAGAACATGTGTCCAAATATAAAACAGAGATAAACAAGAACATGAACATGTCTGAGAAAATCATAGCATCTACATTTTTATTTAAATAATCCAACGGAAAGGAAAAATAATATGAAAATGGTTGTTTTCTTGTATAATTATGCTGCTAGGGCCATGGAAAAATTAATCATTTTCCAAATAAATTCATGATATATATCAAAATTTCAATCAATGTTTTCAAATCTTTAAAAAAAAAACCATGAATTAAAAAATTTGACTAACTTTGTAACTTCCAAGTTATTTCGCTAGCTAGCTTCCATTCCTATTAAATAAAGAATACCATTTAGTGTTGGTAGGAGGAAATGAAATATTAAAGTAATATTCAAAAAATATTACCATTATTTTAAGAATATATTATAATTATTTATTTGGCACATTTATAATCAATAATATAATGGTAGAGTAGAAAATTATAAATATCTGCTAGATGGATAGATAAAAGGGACAAAATTGTCCATGTGTAGGCTGGAAGGGAAATAAAAAGAAATAACATCACATATAAACTAAAATATAATATTAGTGAAAAGAACAAGAAAGCAGAAAGATAAATCTACAAGAAAAGAATACTCCATTTACATAAGCATGGCTACTTGAATGCAAAATAGAGGTAAATGAGAACATGCTAGAATAAAGAATACGGCTCAAAAGATTAACTTAATTTTAAATAGCATTGATTTTTCAAGACAATCAATTTACAACCAAACATAAAATGAAAATAAAAACAATGGACTAAAAATGTTCACCAATTTCAAATCCTACTAAAAACTTTTAATACAACTTAAAAGTAAGTCTAACAATCTCATCATATCTCAACTGTAATAATCACTACTTTAACTAATTTTATTTTGCTCAAATTATCCTAAACACCTCTTTAATTAATTTTATTTTCCCCAAAACCTAAAATGTTATGAGAATTGAAATTATTTACATTTGGATGAATAATAGTCATTTTTTTAAATTTGCTAGTATATGCCAAGATTAAATATTCCAACATCCTCTACCGATCCCTCCAACATATTTGTAGCTTAAATATTCCAACAGCATCTACTAATCCCTCCAACATATCTGTGCATCATAAGCACTTTACTGGTTGGAGAAAAATAACAAATTATAATAGTTCACTTAGTGTGTTGTCCATTTTCCAAAAATAACAGTACACAGGAAACGAAACAAAAACACCAAAATTCATAAACAAATTTAACAAGCCTAGAGAACACTACAAAACAACCAAACCAAACAAAAATTACATCAACAAAGTTAGAGAGCCGAAAGTCAAAAGAGAACACTCCACAACAAACCAAACTAATTAGGAAAAAATACATTCAGGAGAACTGAGGAAAAAATCACCGACCAAGCAATCCAGAGAGAGCAAAAATATTAAAATATCTCATTCCAACTCAAGTTACAATTCTTAATTTGACGCTCCCTTCTGGATTTTCATTTAATTTTGCTCCACTGGAAATAATAGTGCTTTTCAAAAACAACCTACAATCCTATTAAAGAATATAAATCTTTTTGCTCCACCGTAACGATAATCCTATTAAAGAATTTAAAGTATGTCCAAAGACAATAACATCCTATCTGAAAGATCATAAGTTAAAGCTTTAGTTAGTTTTATTTCCGAAAAACCTACAGTGTTATAGTATTCTGAAGTACCCGAATTTCCTGAATCAATTTTTTTTTTAGTTAACTTGGTAATGTAGGCTCAAACATTCCAATCGCTCCCGCAAATTGTACCATCTGTGCATCATCTCCCAATCCCTCTGGCACAACATATATGTGTATCATCAGCACATTATTACTCGTTAAAACTAGAATGTTACTAGCTATAAATATAATCAATGAAAACAAAAATTCTAATGTTCCTAATTTTACCCAGTATGTTGTATCTAATTCAAAGATAACATTATACTGCAAACAAACGAAAGCGAACCCAAAAAATTCATAGGCAAGTCTAACAAATCCACTGAAAAACGAAAACAAAACCAAAAAAATTCATAAACAAATATACCAAACCGAACAGACGGAGAACACTGCAGAAAAGACGAAACCAAACCAAACCCAAAAACTTACATACACACAGTTCGAAAGCCAAGAGAAAACACTCCACAACAAACCAAATGAGACAGGGAAAAATACATAAGGGAAAACTAAACAAAAATTCACCGACCAATAAAACCAGAAAGAACAACAGCTAAAACAGAGAATACTCCAATCCCTATGAACAAAAAAAAGAAAAAGGAATGAATCCTGCAAGAAGCATACAAAAATTCTTCCCTTTGAAAGATATAAAAACAAGGCAATCGAACTCAATTTATATATTAAATATGAGGCTCCAACGGTCATAAAGCTTTCTGCATTTTTGCTCCACTCACGGGTAATAAAGTTTTTTTGAAAGGGTAATAAGTTTTTTCCCGATTTAACATTTACTCTTTTTTACTTTAGCATTTCACTGTTTTTTACATTTTTTTAACAGTTATATCTCTAGTGCACCTAATTAAAGGGATAAAGGGATTTTTAATGCCTGTTTAGTTATAGATTTTTTAAATTCTCTTTCATTGTTTTATAATTTATTTCAATACCTCAGAAGTTGTTTGTGGGTCGTGTGCAATATTTTTCAGTTTTAATTTTCACTTATTTTTTAATCCATTCCTATCTCTTTGTTAAAATTCTCTTTGTTTGCAGAGCACAAATTGTTTAAATGTTAAAAATATTATACATGATTTTCTTTCCCAGAAGTATGTATCGAGCAACTCTCAGATGTCCGTGAGAATGACGGAGAATATGCTTAAAGGTCGTTAGTAAGTAGAGGGTGGTGATTTCATAATTGTTAATTGATACTGAGAATAATTATTAAAAATATTATAAATTGTTTAAATGTTAAAAATATTATACTGAGAATATGCTTCGGCTTTGAGGTTTTGTGTTCGTGAGAATGAAGGAGAATATGCTTAAAGGCCGTTAGTAAGTAGAGGGTGGTGATTTTTCATAATTGTTAGTAAGTTGAGGGTGGTGAGTTTTCATAATTGTTAATTGACAGTGAGAATAGTTTTAAAATTTTTAATTATTAATTTGTTTTTAAAATAATTTTTTATGTTTATATTTAAAAATAATAATTATTTATTAATATTTTATTTTTTTTTATGATTTTTAGGGATGGATTTGTTTGTTTCTTCAAAGATAGGAAGAAAGGATGAACAATAAGAAAGATGAAAGTTATTACAATAATATATTTGTTACTCAACATGTTACTTGCATGTATTGAATTTGGATGAGGAAAGTTATTACAATAATATATTTGTTACTCAACATGTTACTTGTATGTATTTGAATTTGGATGACAAGATAAGAATTATTTTTCCCAACTAACTAAACTAAACCTAATTAACAAAAATTATGAACACTATATTGCAATTTTTATTAAATAAAATATTAAAAATAAAATATAGGTTATTAACACCAAGTTAATAAAATATATAAAATATAATCAACAAACTACATAGTATAATATTTTAGACCATGATACCATTGCAAGATAAAAATTTATGCTAACTTAGACTATGGTATCATCGCAAGATAAAAATTTATGCTAACTCATATGTTGTGTTGTTGATTAAAGATTTTAGATAAGCACATCTAAACCTAAAGGTCACAAGTAGTTATTGTGACTTTCAAGTGATGAGAAAGCTTGGGGGGGGGCTTTAATAGAAAATCTTTTGATGAGAAAGCTTTAAATATTTTATAAAATATTGTAATTTGGAAGCTGATTAAATATATGAGATAGACTCACTTTAATCCATTAAATCCTCCTTGTGCATCTTGATTTTTTAAGTGGAGAGAAGGTTCACGTGTTTTCACTGGATGTTTCACAATTTTAAAATTTTGAATTTTTAAACGTGATTGATCAATACATTATTAAAATAAATTTGCATAAATATCAAAATTATTATTATTATTTTATTTTGATAAATTTATAGTTAAATTAAATGGTAGTTATTATAATTTTAAATATGTGATTAAATTTATTTTATTAATTTTTTTTTTAAATATTTTATTTAAAAATATATATTTATTATTTAGATCAATTAGGTTTAGTGGACTTTAATCATCATCATCATATTTAAAAAAAAAAAAATACCTTTTCCAAATTAATATAAAAAAAGGTATAACTTTTATACATTTTTATTTTAAAATTATTTTAAATGGAGAAAAAATGAAAGTATACTAAAACCAATTACTCATCATTTACTCTTTACATACATATTCTATAGACTTATATATATATAAACCTTTTTCATTATAGTAAGAATAATTTATAATTTTATTTAATAAATTTTTATATATATTAAAATTAAGATTAAGATTAGATTCACTATTTCTTATTATTTAATTAGATTTTGGAAAATAGTATTTCAATAGAAAACTTTCTGAATCAAATTAATAAAAAAAAAAAAAAAAAAATGTAAGATGAGTTCCATATACATATACATATATATAAAGATGAGTTACATTTTTCAATGTTTTATTATTGATTTTTCAAATTTATATAAAATTAAAGTTATATTTAAAAGTTTATTTTATAATTTCTCTTCTATATGATGGGAGAATCTATCAAATGAAGGGATAGTTATTAGGGATGTTTCTTTGCTTATGTAGTTCCCATGGGTTAAGGATAATGGAGGATCTAGTGCAGATTGGATTGCGAGATAGGAGGGAAATGGGGCATAGGAGTAGGCACTTAAGTTTCTTTTCATGACATTAAAGGGATTGGAAACTTCTCAGCTCTAAGATATGCTTTGCATGATGGCTCCAAGAGGGTTAAGTCTCAAAAAGGGGTGTTCTATGGCCTTCATAGCCCCGAGTCTTTGGTGTATGTTTAATGGTGAATTCTAATAACACACCGGGACTTTGGTTTTAATTATGTCTAGCTTATTCACATGGCTCCCCGTGGACGATGCTCCAAACATTCCCCTAGCCATCAAATGCATGACAAAGGATGTTGTTGAGGCTGTTGAGTTGTATCATCTGTTTTTTCCATCGAATGATAAAGCGCCCATGTCGGCTCTAGAAGAAGATGTAAGGTTGGTATGGGATTATAAGTAGGATGAGGAGGTTGAAAAACAAGTGGGTGGTATCATTGTATCATTCACGACCTGGGATACACTAGAAAAAGGAATTCTAAATTCTACAGAACTCTCGAACTCTATTGGCATGCCAATACCATGGTTGCATTGGGATTTATTCCAAGTGACCAATATTTCAAGAAGCTCAAGCGATTGATGGAGTCATTCGAGGAGCATAAAAACTTGCTCATGAGGATGGTCTCTTGGCTGGTCAGGTGTTATGGTGGATCCTTCATGCTTCCCTTTGTTGGTCATCTACATACGAGGTATTCTTTAGTTGCATGCCCTATGACCAATTACAGCTTAGTGGTTGCTCAGGTGTCCCCTTCTCATGGTTGATACACTCTCTGTTTTTCATTACTTTCTCTAAGTCTTTTCTAGTTCGAAATTTTAAACTTTACTTCTATAGTTATCTAGACTACTAGTTATCAAGACTTTTAGTTTTTTCAGTTGTTCAAAGACATTTGTTCAAAGACATTTGAGCTGTCAAGTTCAACTTTAAATTTTGTGCTAGCTTCCCTCTTTGAGAAGGCATGCAATCATGGTTCCTTCTGGTTTTGCTTTCTTTTAGTAATTGGAGTTAATATTTGAATAAAAAACCATACTAAAAAAATTATAATAAAAAATAATTTATATTTAATTAAAAAAATGTTTTTTTTTTCAAATTTATATTTAAAATATTATTTTATAATAAAAAATAATCATCATTAATTAATTTTTTTTTTTTCATATTTCTATAAATATATAATAACTTAAATATATTATTTTTATATTATAATTAATTCCTATGATTTATTTCTATAAATATATTTTTTTATAATTAAAATAATAATTTTTATTTTTTATTTTTTGATTAAAAAATATTCTTTTAGAAAATTAATCCAAGGTTAAAAAATATGTATCTAAACTTTTTATGCCACTACAATTTCTCTCTAGTATGCGAATATAAAAAAGAAAACTAATAATAACTTTTTCAATATGACATATCTAATTTAAAAAAAAAAGTCAAACTTGTGTGTGGATATTTTTTAGACTATATTAATTTTTAATATTTTAACAATTAATAAATAAATTAAATATATATATAAAAGATAAAAAAAAAATATGAATTATATCCGAAAATACTACAAGTTAATCTTCCGAAAGATCTATGTAAAGTAAGTCATTAATTTGTGATTCTATCTCCATGAATATTAGTATTAAGGGTTTCCATAGTAGTTTTGCTAGGGTTTACTCAGGCCCCTTAGGATTGTAGATGGGAGTTCCCTCTTCCTTCCATGTCTTGTCCGCTCCTGACTTGTCATCCTTTGCTTTGCATTTTCAATTGTTTAGTCCCTTCAGTGTCTCCATCGTGGCATGGTTTTAGCACCAATGGCACAAAACCTTGACCTATCCTGCGCTGACGAGGACTATATTTGGGCCAAGGATGGCCTATTCCTCGTAGACGAGGCATATCAACTCCTTTATGATTGTCAACGTCAGTTGAGGCCTCCACTGAACAGTCTAACACCGGATAAAGCTGAAGTTCCCACCTCTTCCCCTTCCCTTAATGCAGCTGACAATTCCTTTACTTCTGACCTAATTTCCCTGCCAAAATTGCGACAGGTGTCTCCTCTCCCTCCACTGGCGCCTCCTCTCCCTCCTAGATCTCGTCCATCTAGAGACAGTCACGTGCCTGGCACGATCCCCCCTGTGACCGTGCCCTTAGCGATTACTACGATGGGACTAATCTAGAACGTTCACCCCCCTCTGGCTCTTCCTTGCCGCCTTTTGATGCTCTGCGCTCTCGCGTTTCTGTTCCTGGTAGCAGGCCAAAATCGCACTTCTAGTGAAGCTGCTCGTTCAAATCGGAGGGAAAAATGCTGGAAGACTAGGGTTGATAAGCCTAGTTGTGTACTTGGCAGTGATATCTTGGTGGACAGAGTGTTGGGTCTCATGGAGAGAGCCTTTGTTGGGAAATTTTGTTATGCTAATATGAGTATGCGCTAGCTTACAGAATGGATTTTCTCCGACTGGAAGACTATCCTTGGGTACTGCCCTCGGTTTAGCCTTCTCTCGAATCACTGGTTAGTATTCCACTTCCTCTCCGAAAGTGACCTCCTGCACATTCTGGATACGCCCTGGATCTTCGGAAGGGGGTGCTTATGATGAAATGATGGAGCTCGGGTTTCAATCCACTATTGGAAAATTTTAGAAGAAAATACATCTGGATTCTCTTACTAACTTCCCGCTGGAGTTCTGGTCCGCCCGGGTCTTCGAAGCCTTAGCAAATTATGTGGGTAAGTTTGTTTATTTTGATGAAAAGACGCTTCGAAATCATAATAAAAGACTAGCCTTAGCAAATTTAGCTAAGGCTAAGTGGGTAAGTTTGTTTATTTTGATGAAAAGACGCTTCGAAATCATAATAAAAGACTAGCATGGATTCTGGTTGACTTCGATCTGGACAAAGGCCTACCGGATACAATTGATATCTCCATTGGAGATGTAAGATTTCTACAAACAATTGACTTATGGAAGGAACTGTTTCGATGCTATGGGTGCTGGAAAACGGGGCATGTTCGGAAATGATGTCTGTCATCCTTGGAACGCCCCCAGAGTTTCATCCCTTCGGCTACAGACTATGCATCTTCAAAAGATCCATTTGGGAGCCTCCTCGATAGCGAGTCTTTTCTCGGTAAGATGTACCTCTTTTTCCCTGCTTTTTTCAATGGTCTTTCCTCAGCCGAATTAGATTATATGAAGGATAATGAGAATTGGGTACACGAAATTTTCAAATATTCCTGGGGTATCCTTATGAATAAGCTTGAGTATTGGAAAGGTTTCTATGTTGTGCGATCGTCCAGAGATGCCTTAATCAATTCGACTTCTATACAGTCTTCCCTCCCACTTGTGGATGTACCCCTGGTTGTTTCTCCACTCTCCGTCTCCGAGCCTTTTATTCCCCCCCTACCAGTACACCCCCTGTCATTGCTTCCGGGGTTTCCCTCCCTAAGACTTCTTCCGAAGTTTCCTTTTTACCTGAAAACCCTACAGATTGTACACCCTCACTCTTCCCTAGCTCTATAGTCTCTTTGGAACCTAAGCCCTTAGAAGTTTCAAACCTCACTACTCTCCTTCCCTACTCTTCGTTCTAATGTCACCCTCTGAAAAAAAACAGAGCTCGGATTCATAAGAATCCTTCTAGTGCATCGAAGGGAGGACTAGCCTCTTTCTCTGATCTCTCCTTACCTCCTACAACTTGCCCTCTAACCCCCGTCCCTCCTTCCTCTTTAGATCTTGGTTCTGTTTTTCCCTCCTCTTCGGCCCTTAGAGCAGGCCATCCCCCCGGTTCCCTTATGATCATTTTATCCTTAAATGTCCATGGGTTTGGAGTGAAAACAAATCTGTAGCCACAGAAAACGGATTGCTGCAAAACAGAAAACGCAGAAAACGAATTGCAGAACAGAGGAAACAGAAAAACGAATTTGACAGGACAGAAGAATTGCATAAAAACACCACGCTGTGATCTCATTATTGGATTGATATTTAAAGGAAATTACATGCAGGAGTTGCTTCGTAAATAACGAAGCARCTAACAGTCTAACACGGTGATGGAAACAAGAAATCAGTTAACTAAACAATCAAGGAACGATTTGCTCAATCAAAGGAGCAAATCGCGGAGCAAATTATGGAGAAAATCACGGAGAAAATCGTGGAGCGAATCGCGAGCTCAACTTATTCGTCTAACATGGAGGACCACATAAAATTGCCTCCATAAAAGTGTTTTTTCCCAGGTTAACCCCGATATCATTTTTTTAGAAGAAACCCTATCAAACTCTTCTTACAATGCGTTCCCTCCTGGAATGTTGTGGCAATGGACCCTTGTGGCTGTTCCGGAGGGTTACTGAGTGGTTGGAACCTTGCCAATGCTGAGCTTACTGCCCTTGACACCCTTGCAGGTATCTATTTGGAAGGAAGGACTAAACAGACAATAGAACAAATCAAATTGTTGAACTGTTATGCTCCCTATAAGGATAGGGAATTATTCTGGAGGCCTATTTTACAGTCAGATTTATTGAAGGAAGAAGGCTTAATTGTTGGTGTGGATATAAACTTCACACTATCTACAAAAGAAGTTTGGGGGGGCTCTTCCAAAATTGATCCACTCTCAGATTTTTTCACTAGTCTCTTACATTATTCTGGTTTGGTTGATGTTCAGCCTTCAAAACTTACCCCCACTTGGAGGAATGGCAGAACAGGGGCAGATGGTATTGCGAAGCAATTAGATCGCTTCCATCTTGATGAATCTCTTCTCAACATCAACTTCAACGTAATATCATGGGTAATAAATTCCACTCTCTCAGATCATAACCCAATTTGCCTGCAGCTGGATTTTTGCGCACAGTCTTCTTCATCGCCCTTCAAGTTCAATGCAACTTGTGTCACTGACCAAGAATTTTCCCTTTTTATTAAAGATTCTTGGATCTCTATGATTCATTGGACATATGCCTCCACTATTCTATTACTGTGTTCTAAACTAAAAATCTTGAAAATAATAGTGATTCAGTGGAAGAGAGACAAGAAACTCCTTTTGCAGTCGGAATTGCTACATACTGAATCTAAGACTGTGAAAATATTTGATAGATGCCCATCTCATATATTCGATCAAGTTGATCTGGACACTCTTAAATGTCTGAAACTACAAAAAGAAAATATTATGACTATTGAGGAAAGTTCTTGGTGTCTTAAAAGCAAATCCATTTAGCTAAGTTGTGGAGACAAAAAGACCAAGTTTTTTCATAAATATGCCAATATGAGAAGAAAACAGAATTCAATCAGGGATATTGAAGATGAGTCAGGGATTCTTCATACATCAGGTTCATATATTAAAAATATTGCATTGACACATTTCCAAGAACAATTTGAAGCCAGCGAGGTTGAGGATACTCGCTGCCAGCTCAAGGTTCTTGATCAACTTCCAAAATTGTTTAGCCTCACTGATTGTGAAGGGATCGATAAATTCGTTTCTATAGATGAAGTAAATGATATAGTTTTCAAAATGCTCAAGGAAAAAATTCCAGGCCCAGATGGCTGGACACATGAAGTATTTCAATCCTTTTTTTATATTTTCGGGAAGGATCTACATTTAGCAGTCGAAGAATTCAGATTGACCAGATCTATTCTAGGATCTCTTAATGCCACCTTATTTGTGCTTATCCCATGAGTTAATAAGTCGAGAACCTTTCATGACTTTAGATCTATCGTACTCTGAAACTTTGTATACAAAGTTATTTCTAAAATTATTTCTTCAAGAATTAAAACAAGGTTAGCAAAGTGTATCTCTCATGAACAATTTGGATTTTTAAAGGATCGTTTAATTTTTTATGCTGTCGACAGAGCTCAAGAATGCTTACATTTAGCCAAGACCAAGAAACTAAGTACCATTATCCTTAAGCTATATTTGAAAAAATATTATGACAAGGTCAGTTGAAATTTTCTCAGGTTGTTGTTACACCAGGTCAACTTAAGTTGCGAGATCACCCAGTGGATCATGGCATGTATCACAACAGTTAATATGGAAGTTATGATTAATGGATCCCCAACTGATTTCTTTCGAATCCACAGGGAACTTAGACAAGGTTTTCCCCTATATCCATTATTGTTTCTCCTTGTTGTAGAATGTCTCAGGAGGTTAATGAGGAACGCTGTAGAAAAAGGTTCCTTTCATGGCCTTAAAGTTTCCTCCTTAAAATTTGTGACACGTCTACCTTTTGTATATGATATCTTAATCCTTGGAAATGGGGATTTAAAAGATTGGCTGGAATTTAAAATAACTTTATCAATGTTTTGTACAGCTTCAGGTATGAAGGTTAGTTGCCAAAAACTGTTTTTTTAACACAAAATATTGAGCCAAGTCTAAAAAATAGATTATTTTTAGAATTCAACATTCTGATCCTAAATTTGGAGGAGGGCATGACATATTTAAATTTTTGTTTAAAACATAATGGTTACAGAATTACTGACTGGAAATGGCTAATTGAAAAGATTGTTAAAAGAATAAACAATTGGACTTTTCAATGGCTCTCACCTGGCGACATAATGGTTTTAGTCAAAGCAGTTCTTCAAGGTATACCTGTGTATTGGTTCAGTTTAGAAAAGGTACCTTCCTCTATTATACAGAAAATTCAACAACTTATGGAAATTTTTTTATGGAGAGGAGCCAAAAAAAAACCCGGCTTCCATCTAGCCAAGTGGCAATCCATTGCATCTCCCAAAGAAACCGGTGGATGGGGTATTAGAAACCTTAACTAGTTTGCAAGATTGTTAGTTGCCAAATCTTGTTGGAGGGGAACTCTTGGGAACAGTATTTGGAGTCAAATTCTCAAAAGGAAATATATAAAAGGAGTTGAATTGACTTCTTGGATAAGGAAAGGTAACTTCAAGTATCTGATTGCCTCAAATTTCTAGAAAAATCTCATGAGTTCCTTTCCTCTCATCAAACAGTGGTTAGCATGGAAAATAGGGATTGGAAAAAAAGTAATCATTGGGAAGGATCCCTTAATTGGAGATAACTCCTCTTTTAAGTTTTTGGCTAATTTAATCCATTACCTCAACTCCAAAGGTATCTATTCCATAGCACAAGTTGTCGATCCAAACTCGCTCAACAATGCACAGTATTGGTTAAATTCCTTTCAACTTAATTTAAGTGGAGATATGTCAAATGATTGGAACAACTTCATCTCAGTGATAAAAAGTAGTGGAGTCTCACTAAATCAATCAAATGATAAACTAGTGTGGTCATGGAATGGAGAAGATGGATCAATTTCAACTAATTTAGCATATCAATGCATTGCTTTTAACTGACATAATGGTAATTACAACTGGTGGTTTAATTCTATCTGAAAATTTAAGATTCTAAGCAAAATTGTTTGTTTCATGTGGTTATGATTAAAAGATAGTATTCTCACTGGATCAAATTATAAGAAAAGGGGAGGCATTCGTCATGTTGTATGCAGCTTATGTCTACAAGATGATGAGACAATTGATCACTTGCTAATTCGATGTGAAGTAACACAAAAAAATTGGAAAGAAATCCTAAAATATCTTAATATCTTAGATACTTGGATGTTGTCTACACTCGAAATGAATTTACTTCACTGGTTTATAAAATATCCAAGATTGAGATGTATTCCCTTCCTGGTTAGCTGGAGAATATGGAAATGTAGGAATAAAATTCTGTTTGAAAATGGTCAAAGAGAAGA
The DNA here is from genome assembly GCA_010110895.2 of Picea sitchensis. Lineage (NCBI taxonomy): Eukaryota > Viridiplantae > Streptophyta > Pinopsida > Pinales > Pinaceae > Picea > Picea sitchensis. Next base: position 45,444 of record SNQJ01S0147507.1, read on the forward strand.
GTCCATAAATATTTCCAGAATTTTAATGGATATTAAAGAATTCAAAGACATATGAGAAGGTGACAAACTGGATATTATTCTAAACCCAATCTATTTTGATGAGAAGACAATAGGTTTCTTTGATGGTGCAGCAGTGAATGACAACTGTGGAGTTGGTATTTTCTTAAAACTTTGTGCACGACATGTTTATAAAGCCTATTCTGCAGGAGGAAAAGGTAATAGCATGAAGGTAGAGATAATGGGACTTTGGGGACTTCTTCACTTGGCACAAAGACTTTCCATAAAAAATTTGATGGTAGTTGGTGATTCAAAAGTCACTATAGACTAGATTAATGATTGTTCAAATATGAATCTGATGTGCCTTCATAGCTGGAAAGATCGAATTAAAATGTTAAAGGAGAAATTTGAAGATATACAATTCATGCATATCCATAGAGAATTCAACACAGTGGTAGATCGATTATCCAAACAAGCACTGGAAAACCCTCTTGGTTTCTTTTATTATGAGGAGAGTATACAAGGAATTACTTCAAGCTCAGGAAGTTTTATGATTTTCTAAGGAGGCATTACAATGAAGAGAGTTACTTTTTCAATGTATGATAAGATAGAATAAGTTATGTAAAGTTTGTGTACAACAATTGACAACTGTCAATAGCAATTATATAGAAAAGTCTAAGTCTAGAACAATATATGAAATGTCCTATACTAGAACAGTATATTCAGTTTTTTAGGAGATCTTAGACATTCTCATCCTATAGATATTTTTTGAAATATTGAAAGAACACTTGATTATAATAGAATAACAATGTATATTTTTTTTCTCTGTGAAAAATTAATCTTCCAAAGATGTAGTGGTTTATCCAATGAAAGGTGAAGATCATGAGATACTAAAGTTTCATGTAAGGAATTTTCTCGATGAAGAAGAGTTTTGATAAAATATTGCAGAATAATTTGTGTATTAATTGGATAAAGTGTTATCCCTCAATGTGATTGAAAAAAAATACATATCAAGTCAGAAACATACAACATCAAGAAAGAGTTGTAGATGTTCACAGATCGCTTGAGAAGACAAGAAGAGTGTGAGAGCTTAATTGGGCAGAAGAACCCTTATACATTGATACAACTAAAAATATATATGCCTTAGTGGATGTTGATCTAATATTCTTGAAGAAACCAGAATGGACACTTGTCATCGAATCATTGGGATAGGCTATAAAAATCAAGTATTTTTTGTGAAAACAATCTAGGTGGATATCAGTGGTGACCCACCTCTTCCACTGACTCATAATAGTTCCCCATCTTAGCATATTTTCTCTAGTTTTGCAAGTCTTAAACTTTCGTCGCATTTTCTAGGACCTCAGTAGTGATTTGTGTCCCTTCAACTGATTAGGGTTTCCATGGCATCTCTAATCTTTGACTGGAAGTTTTCTTCTTATCGATATCTTTCCAATGCGATATTGTGTGCCCAAAATGGAGTTTCTATGCAAAAGTTGTGGCCTCGTGAAGTTGACATATCAACTAGAATCCTCAGGCCCCACATTCCTTTTGGCCACTTCATCTCCTAGGGTTATGGTTTTTGCGAATGAGTGTAACCAACACCTCTCTCTTGAGATATAAGCTACCACCATTCTTGCTAGTTCATATTACTTTACATTTCACAATGCTTATGTGCTTCATTTATTAATAGAATTTGGTTCTCACTATATTACTATTCCCTCTACAGTATTTATGTGTGTGTTTCCATTCATACTCCTACCTCTCATTTCATTCTCTATACAATCTAGATTATTCTTATTAGAGCAATCTACTCTTTGTTGTTTCTCGACGCATGTCTCTAGCAAGGTCAGGGTATAAAGAGTTGGGTATTGAACTTATTTTTCTTGGGGAAGACCACTCTCATTAGCCCAAACAACCTCCCATGGTGGATGAAAACAAAGATCATGTATTAAGACATAATATCAAGTTGTTCCTCGAGGATCCATTGCATGAAGAGGAACGAGATGATGGAAAATTTCTCCCACATCCTTTGATTTATACCAATAAAGTTTGAGACACCTTCAGCAAGAATCCATTTTTCAGATGCGACCCCAAAAAATTCCATTTGATGCATCAAAATGGCCTCATAGGGTTTCAAACCCCAATTTTACAAGCTGGGACCTACTATTATAATGACCCTGGAAGTTGATTCCTCAATATTTTCCCACTCTGAAAGCATCGACATAGATGGAAAATAATATGATGATAAAATCCAAATCATACCTCCCCAGTTAGGGTGTCTTTTGGTCCACAAAATATTTACTAAATAAGGCAAGGACGTTTTTCCTCTATCTTCTCCCTAGAGTGCCACTTTACTTTTCCTGGAAGTTGTCCTTTAAGCCTAATATGCCAAAGGTTTTGTTTCCCATGTCTTTTAGTTCTATACCTCTCTTGTAAAATGATCTCCTATGCTAGCTCTTCCTGAGAATCTGGTGCTAATTCCTCTATGGAAGGTAGGACATACTCCTCATCCTGGTCAACATTGGAAGAGTCATAGATTTTGAGATATCCACATTCACTACTGAGTAAATGTGCATGTATGGAGGTGGAATGAGTTTGTAGGAATTATCTACCACCTTCTCCAATATCTCGAAAGGTCCATACTATATATCCTTGATATTCTTACTAGGAAACTATAGTATTTGATTGTTCAACTATAACTAAACTTTGTCTCTCGCTTCCAATGACTTCTCCATTCTCTATTTATCATGTATGGCCTTCTATTTTTCCCGTGACTTCTTCAACGTCTCTTTTACTTGGAAATGGATTTGCCTAATCTTCTCAACAATTTTGTCTTCCCTTAATTCATCCCTTGTGAGGTCCTTCGTCACCCTTCCTTTCTATCCATATACAAAATCCAAGTGTTAAGGTGGAAAATATCCAAATAAAGTTTCAAAAGGTAACTTACTAGTAGAAGTGTGGACTTCTCTATTATAAGAGTGTTGTATGTAAATTAAATTTTCATCCCCAGTTTTCGGATGCTTCTGATTGTATCCCCTAAAAGGATACACCAAATACCTGTCGAGTACTTATGTCTTCCCATCTATCTATGGATGGAACATCATATATCTATTCAACTTAGCGTCCATATTCTCCCACATTATAGTCTAAAATTTACTAAGAAATAGTGTATTCATGTCTGAGATGATGCTCCCTGGTATCCCAAAGTGAACCCAGACTTGTTCAAAGAACAGTTTTGATGTTTCTTGTCCTTTGATGGTATTTTTACAAGACATAATAATTCACAACTTGTTGAACCTGTGAACTACCACAAAAATATTGTCATGTCCCTTATTGGTTGTTGGTAAGCCTCCCACAAAATCCATGGAAATTCCTTCATAAGGTTGAGTGGGTATAGGTAAGGGATAGTATAGACCTTGATTCTTATTATTGGGCTTGTTGGTAGAACAAAGTAAACATCCTATAAAATACCATGCTACATATTCTTGCATTTTGGGCTAGTACACATATCTCTGTAATTTGGAAACTGTATTCCCAACAACAAAATGTCCTGCAACCTTGTAGGTGTGAGCTTCTCTGATAAGTTGTATTCGTTCATATTTAGGGATATAGAGCTTGTCAAGATTGTAGAGAAACCCATTCTGAAAATAATAGTTATCCTTATCAGCACCTTATTCTATATGAATTTAGACATGTAGTTGTTGAAACACCATCTTGAAGTCCTCATGTTATATGTATGCCTCTCTATACACATTATGGTTAAACATTTGCAACACCAAGATCCTTCATGTCAAATTTAGAGGACAAATAAGTTTTCACATCCCAGACCCATTTATAAGTTTTGGTAAAACCTAAATGACCTATGGTAGGTGAAACATGAAACTCAGAGAGCACTGTGGTTTTAAGGGCCGACAGTTTCCTTAAATATTTGCCACCTTTATAGAGAAACTCATCATTTTGCCAAGAGTGTCATGGAGCAACTTGGGGATATTTTTGTAGTTTTTGGATTAGGCTAGAAATTTTGGGGTCTTGCAACCATTCCTGACAAATATCTTGAAGCCAATTAGAGACAAGGAATGAGAGGGAAAAGCGGGACCCTTCTTCTTCCTATTTTCAGGAAAGAGCATCAATCACCACATTTTATTTTCCCTTCTTGAAAATGATCTCATAATCATATCGAAATAGCTTGGTCACCCATTTTTGTTGCTTTGAGGATGAAATCTATTGTTCGAGGAAGTACTTGAGTCTTTGATGATGCGTTTTGATTCGTAATTGGCATTCCAATAAATAAGGGCACCAGATATCCAGTACATGAAAAATATCCAACATTTCCTTTCCATAAGTAGAATGGCCCAAATGTCGCTTTGACAACTGTTTACTAGTGAAAGCCAAAGGTCATCCATCTTGCATAAGGACTGCTATGATTCCTCTCCCGATGCATCACATTCAATAACAAAGGTCTTGGTGAAGTCAGGTAGGGACGATATAGGATAAGTTCACATAGCTTCTTTCAAGGCTTGGAAAGATTGGTCAGCAGTTGGAGTCCAACTAAAAGAATTATTTTTAAGGAGAGTTGTTAGACAAGCCACAATTTTTCCATAATTATGAAAAAACTTGTGATAATATCTCGTAAAACCCTGGAATCCATGCAGACTTTTAGGGTGAGGCCAATTATGCATAGCTTCAATTTTCTTAGGATCCACCTGTACACCATCCTTGCCCAATATATGACCCAAGTACTCAACTTCAAAGATTCAAAAAGAACATTTAGACTTTTTGAGGAAACATTTGTGCTTGGAGAGGATATGGAGAACTTGATTCACATGGGTGAGATGGGATTGGCAAGTTTTACTATATATGAAAATATCATCAAAGAACACTAACACAAAGTGACATAGGAAAGGATGAAAGAAATGATTCATGAGACTTTGAAAAGTTGAGGGGGAATTATAGAGACCAAAGGGAATGACCTAGAAATCACAGTGTCCCTCATGAGTGTGAAATGAAATCTTGGGAATTTGTTCCACTTTTATATGTATGTGGTGGTAGCCAGAAAGAAGGTCAAGTTTGGTAAAGTATTGATCTAGACTGAGTTCATCAAGAAGGTCATCTATGTCATGAATTTGAAATTTGTCATTCATGGTAATTTTGTTGAGGGCACAAAAATCAGGACACATGTGCCAAGTTCCTTCCTTCTTGAGGACCATGACAATAAGGGAAGAACAGGGGTTGGTATTGGGAGGGATAACACCCACTTCTAGCAATTCTTGGAAAAATTTCTCAATTTCATTTTTTTGAGAAAAATGATGGAGATAAGGGTGCACATTGGGAGGAAGACTTCTTGGAATTAAAGTAATGGAATGGTCATGGCTGACAAGTGAGGGGAAAATGGGAGTTTTAAAAATAATGTGATGTTGTGAAATGATAGATTGAAGGTTGGGGTGCATAGAGGGAGACTCAACTACTTGAATGGAATGGAGTTGGTAAATGATGCCTGAATGACCTTTTTTTAGTAAATTTTCGATATGGTGGGAGATAATGATCTCTCGAGAGCCTGCTGTAATACCTTGGAATTTATATTGTCTTCCTTCATGTTGGAATTGCCTAGTCAATTACTTAAAATCCATTGATATGGGGCCTAGAGTGCGTAGCCATTCAACAACAAGAAGAATGTCACAACCACCCATGTTAATAGAAAACAAGTGATATTTAAATTTATAATGACCAATTTGTAGGCGCACATTTTCACAATGCCCCCCACATTTCATGGAACCACCATTAACAATCATGATTTGAAAATTGTCGACAACACAGATGTAAAAATTGATTTCTTGGGAAAGGTGTCGATGAATGAAATTATGAGTTCTTCCACTATCAACTAAGATGATGAATTTCTTTTTCTTAATGTAACCAATCAATTTGAGGGTTTGGGGAGTATAAAATCCAATGAGAGCATTCAACAAAATCAGTGGTTCAACTTTGGGAGGGTCAGAGGGAGAGGTAAGATGACCTTCTTGGGTTAGGTCTTCCTCAGGTGAAACCGTAACATATTCATTAGAAACATACTTAGAAATGGCCATAAAAGTGTTTGTTCTTTACACTTGTGCCTCGAAAAATATTTTTCATCAAAATTATAGCAATTACCCTTGAGTTGGCATTCAACCATTTCTGCCAGAGTTAATTTCTAGATCTTGAGAGGAGTGGTAGAAGGGGTAGTATTGGTAGGTTGAGTGTGAGGAATAAAGGAGGGTTTGTGGTTTTAGGCGGAGACAATATGTTAAGATTGTTTGGATCATTAAGTAGCTTCCAACCAAGTTTGAGGGCGAGTTATTAGGACTTGGGTCCAAATTTCATCCTTGAGGCCATTGAGAAAGAATTCTCTGATGAAATCATCTGACATGCCCTTCATTCAAAAATCCAAGTGTTAAAAGACATATATAAAGTCTTACACCATGCCAGATTGTTTCAACTTGGTCAAACGACCTACATAGTCGGTGTCACTGTCAAAGCATTCATAAATCTCTCCAACAAACTATGTCCAAGAACCATACCCTCAACGTGTATTTCTACGCCATGACCACCATTTCCATCATTCAAGATCAAGATATAGGACACCATAACAAAGTTTGGCCAACTCATCAGTGATTCCATGCTAGGAGAAATACTTTTCCATTTGAGCGACCTATCCTATGGGATCTAAGCCATCAAATTTGTTCACCTCAACTCTTGGAAGATGAAGGTCATGATGAAGGGAGTTGGAACAAAAGTCCATATTATGGGAAGATTCCTCACCTTCATAGTATGAAGGTTTTTGAGAGGAGGGAGAGTCATGGGATTGTTTTAACCATTGGTTGAGAGAAGTTGTGAGGAAGGACAATTCAACCTTAACTACTACAAATTTTCATGTAATGTTGGCCTCGAATGTTACGAATTTAGAATTGGTGGAAGAAATTTATGAAGTCACTCTCGAGATGTTGTCCCCATGATGTTTGGATCCTTCTTATAAGTGAAGGATTTATTTCTTGTGAGTGGTGTCCATTTGAGAATGAGGGGTGTCGAGGATGGGAAGTGGGTCCACAGAAAAAAGATGGAGAAATGATATGTATCATAGCGATCATGGTGAAAAGCGTAATGTAATGGGATAGGTGTCAAATAAGGGTGTCAGGAAGGGTGGGTGGAACCATCCAAATAAGGGTGTTGGAGGGACCACTATACTTCTTTTATTTATTTATTTTACTCCTATAGAGTTATACTCAGAACTGAATAATACTATAGTGTCAAAATGCCGAAATTCTTAATCGAAAAAAATGTGTAGTAATTTCGCAACTAGAATGAAGGAGGAAAGGTCATGTGGCCAAAATATCCTTTATGTTCCTTGTCTAGTATGTTCCCACTATGTTAGGGTTTTGTAGGGTGCCTATGGACAAGGGTTTGTTGTTTGCTATAGTTATCTGATATACGTGTGGGGTTGAACAATAGCACTTTGCCCAATATCTTAGCGAACCAGCTAAGGAGGCTCGACCATACTTTTATCCATAATACATAATTAACCAGTTACTAGAGAGTATCTTCCCAAGTGTTTTTATCGGTGGAACTATAGTAATCAGGTGGAAGATCGGTTGATATAAGGATCGATCAGGAGACCTAGGGGATGCTTGATATACCTACCAGTATGTGGGAATGATGGTTGTGTATAGATTATGTCTGATGCAGTAATACTTGAGGGGTACCAACAGGGGTTACACTTGTTTCCAACAAGGGACAAAATTTGTTCTCTAGGCAACTTGTGAAATCGTTTGTATCTCATGCATGTAGTTTTCCCCACCATAATTTTACCCATTGAATGACAAATCATTGTTCTTTAAAGACATCGATAGTACATGTCTCTACCCTGGAATTTGTTTTACCAACAATTCCTGCGAAGGAAAGTTCTATGATACCAATTGTATGGTACCGGATGTAATATAATATGCATAAACATGAATATTCAAGATATATCAAGGGAACAAAAAAATATTTAGAAGAGAAACACCAAAAATAATACCTTTATTCAAAGAAAACAATGTTCACTTACCTCTTCGAGGGCACAACCTCCAACAAAGCAGTGCTCTATTACAATAATTCTCAAGACAAATATTTCTCATGCCTCCTACTTTTATTTATATATTCTAAATAACATTCTAGAGGAAGATATTTCTATAAGAAAAATATTCTATTAGGTCTTCTTACATTTATTTGTTCATATTTATTAAATAGGTCTTATTGACTAATGTTGACTTTATTACATGGAGAATATATTATTCTATCTACGTGTGGGGTTAGGGATTTTAGGTCCTTAACACAAAAGCAACAATATCCTCTTTGTGGGGGAGTGGTGGACTCTATTCATGTTCAACTATGCATTTAGCCCAATTCCCACAAACTTTCTAAGAAAAATTGTGTGGTCATTCACGGTACCGAATTTGTGGGTGGCGAGTTGCATTTGTAGAGCATGGAAGGAAGCATTGGTTCACTAAAGGAGACATATACATCTATCACACCATAATCCATGTAGAGTGTAGTGTAGTGGAGATATGGTGGATATAAAATGAATCCTCTTTGGATTTAAATCATGTGAGGATGAGGTGCAAGCCTAGGGTTGATAGTGAAGCCAAATCCAAGTTGTCTATCTAAATGGGATTCATGAAGGATCATTGTCTATGGAAGTAGTGGGAACACGTTAAATCCATAGGAGTCTGGGCTGAGAGTCCATTTGAATGAAAACTTTGTGGGAAATTTTGATTTCTACAGGGCCTATGGAACTCCAAGGTCTTTGAATCCTCCCATAGTAAAATCAAGGCCATTCGAAGGGCTAGTGTTGGGATTGAAAATATGGAGATCATCTCTAACTAAGGTTCGACGTTGGGTAAGCTAGTGGAGCCGTCGAATTTTCTCTGTGGATTGAATTTGCAGGAGGAGCGTCACTTGTGAGAGCTAGGAGAACAAGGGTTTGAGTGGTGGAACTGTGACGAAGTTGTAAGAAGAATAGAGGCGCCTTCCTAGAGGTTCACATTTCCCAATAACTGGGTGAGTATTTACTACATGCTCCTTGAACTTGTTGATGATTATCCAAAAGAAGAAAAGGATATCAGGTGGTAGAAAGAGGGGTTTTGAGGTGTTTGGGATCTCGGGTGTGGAAAGAATGATAAACAATGAAGGTTTTATTTTTGGTGGAGAGGGATGAATATGAATGGAAAACTAAGAAAGGGTTCTACTAATTCTAGGCATAGAATGGGAGCCAAAGATATAGATTTGTGTTTAGCACATCTTGCTAATCATCATAGTAAAAATTATAATATATATGGCTCCATTAGTTGCAACTATTCCTTGGCAAATAAAAGAGGTTGTTAGTTGAATTAATGAAGGTAAGGGTTTAATCGTCAAGATGTCATAGGGAGTTTGAAAATGCATGGTCTCGATATTTGTATTGATTAAAAGGGTCTTTTTGTTTTATTGATTATAGAGAATAATTTGAAGTTGTTTGGAACGGTCATATGGATTTATAAAATATAAAGGGACAACTGCATAAGAGAGGTAAAAGTCCTAGTTTAGTCAAATTGAGGTCGATAGTCTATTGATGCAAAAAAAGAAGAAGAAAAACCCAAAGCCAATTTTTAACTTGTGAGAGAGTCACAAAATTCCATGTGCTAGTTAGAGTGAAAGTTAGAGTCAAGTCAAGCATTTATTTATGTAAAGAGTCAAGATAAAGTTATGGAGAGAGTCTCTACCAAATTTGTGTTTCTTTCTAAGATAGTCAAATATTGATTCAATTGTCTTGTCTAGATGAATAAGAGATCATCATGGTGAATGTAAAGCTTTGAAGAAGTTATGTAAAAGATGTTGGCTTGAGAATTTAGAGGTGCATGTTCGGTGTTGCTAGAGGCCTCAATTTCATTTATGATGAAGTCTTAATATGTCTTGCTATTAGAATTATGTCAGTCTGGGTGGAATAAAAGTCAAATAATTGTTGTAGTGATGTTTAGTCTAGCCAACTATTGTCACATATTTGAGTCTGTGTTGGAATTGACCAATACAACAATAGACAAGTTTGATCTGCAAAAATCATTAAGTACTAGACATTATGAAGACAAAATCATGCAAGGAAATAAAATAAGAAGACAAAAGCAACAAAAGACGTACTTGTGATTAAGTATGGAAAGAGGAAAAATTTGGCAAAGATGAATGGTGAAAGACAAATAAGAAAAGACTGAATTGTTGTAAGAGATAAAATAATTTTTTAAGGACAAATAAGACTCCAGATGAAGAGGCAAAACATAAGGTATGCTTGGTGATAAAATATAAATGGGTTTATGTAATTGGATTGTAATTTGTTGGGCATGTAGAATTCTTGTTGTACTTGAGATGACATGTTGAAGTGATGAATAAGTGTTGTATGGGGTGCATGATTGGTTGTGCCCAACAACCCAAATATTTTTGGTCCAAAGTTGTAAATATTTTCCATAGGCAAGTTGTATTCCCCAGGTTTTTAGTAAGCCTTATTGAGTCATGCTTATATGGATTAGTGTGGTAGTACATGAAATCACGTAGCATGCATCCCTCTTATGCATAGAGTGGATGTGATATCAAGTTGTGGAATCAACCGCTAGGTAGGTAAGAGGATGATAGGTGTACTCATATCTAAGCTTGATGGTGAGTTGGAGAAGTTGGATCTTTGATTAAGGGGAATAATGTGAGATGGATTAATCTTAGAGAATGAGTTGGTTGGGACCAAGTTATTATTAAGGGGAAGTCTAATGTGTTCATGAACCATGTAGGTGGAAAGGATTCTTATAGAAATAATGAGTACAACAAATGGCACCCATGTATCTCAATAGATGGATTTCTTTTTATATGGACATCAATGATCAATTTTTTGTAGGTATAAAAGGAAGAAGCATAAAGTTTAAGCAGTGAAATCCCAAGAGAGTGGGCATTATAAATCAGTTTCCCCATCATGATGGTTTGTGGTCAGCGAAAACCATATATGTGCGAGCTTTGTTGTTAGTCAAAACCACTTGTGCACGAGGTTCATGGTCAATTGAAACCATCTATGTGTGAGGTTCATGGTCATTCAAAACCACTTGTAAGAAAAGATTGTGGTCAGCTAGAAACCACTTGTTGTGCTAGTTAGTCATCATCTAAAACCACTTGAGAATTGTAATGGTTAGGAGTAAGAAAGAAAATCCCAAGAATGTTTATAATGAGTGGAAGCCAATAAAATGAAACAGAACACCAAAGGAAGCACAACCATATGCAGATGATAGAAGATGATGACATTAATATGATAAACATCTCGTCCGATATACATTAAGCCATGTATTAATTAAGGGGGAATGTTAGAATACATAACTAAAGGATGTTTCATGATGACCTGTTCAGTAGGTAAACCATACTTGATGACCTATGTGAATAAGTAAGAGACAAGTCAATCATAGTAGTTGTTAGATATAAGATGTAATAAATAACCTTGACTAGAGTGAGGAGAAGTGTCTAGAAGAAACAATATGATCCCTCGATCTATGCTCATGATAAAAAATCCAAATTCATATAAATGTGTATAAATAGAATCTATGTCTAATGCCAAAGATCAGGTTGTTTTTTGTGTGTTCATCTCTTTCTCTCTTGTGTTATATCTTGTGTGAATTCTATGTGTGTTTTATGTTTTTCCCTTGATTATGTCGCTAATTTAGCTACCTGGTATGGAGTCACCAACACATAGTGTCTATTTCTAAATAACTAATCTAACCAATACCTCTCTAATCTAACCCAAAAAACTCACTTAGATATTGTATTGTGGGCATTTCATATCCTTTACTATATCTAAAATATTGTATTATGGGAATTTCATATCCTTTACTATATCCCCCCCAAAAAACACAAAATGTGATGGTTGAAAAAACATATTGGTATGGAGAGTTTTTAATCTTTCTTATTATGATTGTAATGATCGTGGTGATTAACATCTACTTGTAATCAAATTTGGTTGATCAAATTTTAAGAAAAGTAAAGAATTACATGGTTTTCTTTAGAATTTTATTTTTGCGTTCCAAAAAGTTTAAGAAAAGCATTCTTAACTCACCATAGTAATAAATATTTTGAAATTGTGATTTAAATACACTTCAAGAAAAAAAAAAAAAATCTTTAACCATCTTAATGTCACAAAGATGACTTTAAGTAAGGTAAGGAATTACATGAATTTCTTTAAACTTTTGTTTTTTTCATAAAGGTAAGGGAAGATAATTATAGTTTTGATGGGTTAAAAGATTAGGAAGGTTGTTTTGTAACAAATATTTTGAAATTGTGATTTAAAAATACTCTAAGAGAATGCTTTTCATTTTCAATCCTTTTATTGTCACAAATATGACAAATTCTTTCAACCCATAACATTTTAAGAATTGTCCAATGCCATGCTTCACTATCAAGCTCGTGAAAATTTACTCTTATTGTAAAAATATTGGTTTTTTTCTTTACACTAATCCAAATAAAAAAATTAATTTTAACTTTTTAAAATAAAGTTGATCAAATTATTATTTTTTAATTCTCTAATTCTTCATGATAACACAATATTTTATCTTCCAATTTATTTATCTTATTCTTATATATTAAATACTCATTCTTATACATTAAGTACTCATTAAAAATCGCACAACATATTAACATATTAAATGCCATTTAAAATATTAAAATATTAAAGGCTTAATTATCAAAATAGTACGAAATGGAATAACGAACTTTCCATGTGAAGAACTTCAAGGATCGTGTCCATGGAGATAAGATAAACAAATTTTCTCTTTGATAAAGAAACCACCAAACAAATTTTCCCTTCGATAAAGAAATTGCCCAAAGATGGGAAGCATACGCGTACCTGGTCCAGTTACTGACTTCAATTAAATCTAGTGTTCATTTCATGATTTTCCCTATCTCCGACAACTGCCATGAATATCTAGTGTATGTCACATGATAAAGTATGTTTGATTCGAAGAATGGAAACTTATTAATATTTAATATACATTTCAATATTGAATTTCCTTGTGAGGTAAATGCATGTTTTTTTTTATGGTACGGTAGTCAAGAAAGCAGTGGGATTTGTCCTTAAGGCTTAACATTATTGCTAGGGTGGATTTTTAATTGGTGAGATTATGATTGTATGTAGGTTATTAGATTTTTTTTGACATATTATAATTCCCTAGGAAAGGAGAATCCTTGTAGTTAGGGAAATAGGGCCACATGATAGTACTAATAAGCAGAAAGTGCAGCCTACTGAGGCTCACAGTATAACCGCTATTCTCCGTGGAAGACATGAAGGTGCTAGGACTACAAAACTCTAGACGAGGAACCTGCAAAGTCACTTATGTGAGGTATATCGTGGTCTATATAGAACATAGCGATTCAGTAATGTTGATTTACAATTTTTATATTTTTAGAAAATGCATATTGTTCCTTTTACATCAAAAACTCTATGGAAAGAGGGGAGTTTACAAAGAGAAATGTGGATTTATTGTGGAAAGGGGATATCATTTTGTATAACTATGCCATTGGGTTGCATGAGTGTTTCTAGATTGGGTTGCATGAGTGTTTCTCAGTGTGTACTCGGGCCATTGGGTTGCATGAGTGTTTCCGGATAGTAGTCTGTAAGTTTTGTACTCAACGATATCGATATTTATTTTGTAGAATTTGGATTAACATAATTATCTTGGTTTATAGTGTGATGTCGCTTATTACATTGACAAAATGACCATAAAGAAGAAGAGAAGGTGATAAAAAATAAAAATAAAAACAGGTTATAAAAAAAACCAAGAGAAGTAATCAATGAATTCAAACAGAGATATGAACATCTCACAGTGAATGAATTATAACCATAGTTTCACACCATAATTGATATAGGAAGAAAATCAAAGTTTATTTGTCGACATAGGGATCTTCATTGATAATTGTAGTATGGATTCTCCAGCTATTTTTAAAGATGTCTTGTTTTAGGGTGAGTGTAAGCTAATGATGGTCTCTCATAGCGCGTTAGTGGCAATGCAAACCTGGAAAAACAACAATCTTTTAACTTGGAGGGAAACTTGTATACTTGTAGGTCTTTCTTGTGGCGTGTATTTTTTGAAAAAAATTAATATTATTTTTTATTTTTTTTTAAATTATCAAAGTCAACATATGCCTAAAATTACAACGTCTTTTGTTGTGCAGGCTAAAAGGGTTATAAAAACAATAACAATTTTTTTTTTCTTCAGATCATATCAGTCTCCTCTAGTGCCACATATAACTCATTTGAGAAATGGTTAAGCCTAGAAAAAGTTATATCAAAATAAGAGAGCTATGTATTCTAGGGTTTTGATATATGTGAAGGCAAAAATAGATTAAAAATAATAAACAATAATGATTAATTTTTTTTCTTTATGTATTTGAAATCTGCATAGCCGACTAGACCTATGTCTATAATTTCGTCAACAACTGAGTTGGTTAGCCTATAGAAAAATAACTTCAAAGACAAAGATATAAAGGGGTATTCACAAAAATTGAGGTTTTTATGAATTTGCAGACTAAACCACCAGGTTTGTCATACAAAACCTAAATTAAATTTAGCATACACCTTGTTAATCCTGCCCAAAAAAATTGAAATCAAACAAAATCACACACCTCTAGGAGAGTGCACATGCTCTAGGAATGTGTGGATGATCCTAGAAAAACCATTTCATTCATTTACTATATTTTCCCTCCCTCTCCTACATCTACCCCCCCTCTCTATCTCACTCTCACTCTCCCTCTCTACCCCCCTTGTCTGTCTCCCTCTCTCTCTTTCACACTCCTATACATAGTAATATCTAGACATGGAAAGATTTAGAGATCACAAGGCATGGAAATACCTATATCTAGACCTTACCTTGACATGCCTCAGTCTCTCACACCCAGTCCCTCTCTATCCCTCCCTCTTACACTCTCCCTCTCTCTCTCTCTCTCTCTCTGCCCCTTTGTCCCTCACTCCTCTCTCTCTTCCACCCTTTCTCTCTTCTCATTTTTAGTCTCAATATCACTCTCTCTTCCCCTCACTATCCCTCTCTCTACCCCCTTCTCTTTCTTCCTCTCGTCCCTCTCACACTCTTTCTGTACCACTCCTCTTTGTCTTTCTCTATCTCCACCTCTTCCCCCTCTGTATCTACCCCTCCTCTTTGTCTTTCTCTCTCCCCCTCTCCCCCTCTCACACTCTCTCTCTCCCCCCCACCCCCACATG
>SNQJ01S0147508.1:744-23410 GCA_010110895.2 Picea sitchensis
CCGGAATGGAATCTCAGCCGTAGATCAAGGCGGGTGGACTCTGGCTGTCCAGATCTTCTCGTTACTTATCTTAATGCACATTCGCACCCCGTCTTAAAGCCGACATCTCTTCCTCAGATCTAACTGTCGTCACAGACTCTGATATCCTCCGAAAGAATCTCGTCCGTTCATCAGGACTTATCCCCATGCTAACGTCTCAACAGTATGGTCAAGATTATCACGATGACAGTCCAAGTTCTTTGTCAACAGAACTCCCGAATCCCCGATTTTTCAAAACGGGTAATCTCTCAACACGTGGCCATCTCAAATCGGACGGCCCACGACTACTCCGAGGTTTCCACCATGGAAAGTCCCAATCCTTTCGGGGTTTTGAGCTTCCAAATGCCGATGCGTTCTAACTTTCGTTAGCCCTTCAGGCTAGACTCATGGTTCACACGACCTCCCCTTATATGACCACAGTCATACCTCCTATCGGGGTTTCGGACTTTCCAATGTCGAAACACATATGTCCTCAGGATTCGCGATTCCCCGAACCTCGATTTCCCAATGGATGACTCTCCTTTCAGAACTTTCCCGACTACCTCGATCTTGGCCACGCGTCCCCAAGAATGGACGGTCCTCGCCGCTTCTCGCTATTTCATGATTTCGCAATTTCAAATGCTCCGGGTGCCTTGTCTTCAGGGTTCGCGAAACGTAGAACCCCGATATGCCGATGGGATCCCGATCTGGCCCACGTGCCCCAACTGATGGATGGCTTAGATCGTTCCTAGGACTTTTACGATGAAAATTCCCAACCTCCTTCGTGACTCTCGATATCGCAATTCTCGATTTCCCGAAATGGGAAATCTCAGGACACGTGTCCTCCATCTTTCAGATGGTCTAGATCGATTTCGGAGCTTTCACGCCTAGTCTCTGAGATTTAACCTTCAGACATCTCCCGACAGATCCTACGGCTGACGGGTTTTCCGATCGAGATCTGACGACTCAGATGGTTCCTAACCAATTTGGAATTTCGCATATCGTGATTTCCACATTCCTGTGTATTTCAAAAGGAATTTTAATTCCTACGCACATTTTTCTAGATCCGACGGTCACGAGGGCTCGCCTTCCCTCCCGAACAGATCCTAAGGTTCTAACACCATTAGTGTAGAGACCTGTCTCCCCGTGGCCATAGACCACACCAATTGTGGTTTCACTTGCCGCTATACTTCCTGAGCTCATAAGAACGGTCAAGCAACTAATTGACACTCTGAAACAAACCAATGTCCGAAATTGGTCCTCCAAACCCAATTTCCCTTTGCACTCTTGGTCCAAAGACCTCTCCACTGCCCCATCTAGGCTCAGTGTCGAAACCTTGGCTCTGATACCAATTTGTAGCGCACCCACTGTGCCACTTTCTGATACTATGTTTAATCGCTCTGATACCCATGTGTACACACCATTTGTACAAAGCTCATATGGATATCATATATCCCATGCATTTAAACAAATAAACACATTTAACTCAGAGTAAAACATATCATTACTGCTATAATTAAACAATCCATAGCATTCCATATTAATTCGTTTACACAGCAGAAAACATTATAACATTTACAGTGGAGACATGATAAAATGTGATAAACATAGTTAGACACTTATCTTGTAACAATGGCGGAATCCACCAACCAAATGCAGGCCTTCCACGAACCTCCCAGCCTTAGACTGCACTGCTCATCAAATCAACAGTGGATCACCCCTGAGCTCGGACTAAGTTCTACCCCAAGGCAAGGAATCTAGGCTCAGGCTGAAGTTATAGGGAATGCTCTCCCAAGAATCTCCCATGCTCACTGCCCACAGATCCTCATTCCCCACAAGGACAAAATGCTCTCCTAGGAATCTCCCACGCTCACTTCCCACAGACCCTCATTCCCCACATGCCTGTTCCACCCCAGGAGAATGCACCTTATCTGTCACCTGGACAGTCCTTCGGCTGCCAATCTCCCTTACCTTAGGTTACAGGAACAGACCGGATCGGAAGTCTTCGAGCTCTATAGCAGCTACAAGGTTCCTACCAGGAGTTCTCTCCTTCCCCTACGCACTCTCTCACTTAGAGGGAGTCGCTCACAGGCCAACAAGCCTCACACAGTCCAGTACTGCGTAGTCTCAACAATTCCATGGGAAAAAAAACACAGGATTTCCAAAAACTGGATTCGGCGATCACAGGATGGCTTCACAGTCATGGCTTCGGAACAGGAAATGCTCGCATAGGCTCGCTTAGACTTCCCGGACCAGCAAAGACTCTTCCCCGAATTCAACACATGCTTCTTGTAAGTTGGGGTTACACACACAGGATTTTCTCAAAATCGAATACAGACATTCCAGTCACAGGGTCTCCCCAAGGTTCTCTACAGGAGTCAGGTTAGTCGTACTGCTCAGAGCTCCGTACACGTTCAGACACTCTAGTGGAATGGGAATCCCAGACTTCTCACGGCTCACCCTGACCATTTTATTCTCATGCACTAGGGTTGACACTTGTCACCCATGGAACTGCATGCGTTCCACCAGAACATGTTCCTCCCACCACTTGGAAATTCACGTGTCCTTCCAAAAGGACTTAGGATAAAAACATATGATCCACATATCTTTTGGAATAATATTAAAATATTATTCCCAGGCTTAAGCCCCCCCTAGGCTTAGCCCCTAGGCTCAATACATAGCCCCTTTTCCACCTTCCAGCCCCTAATTCCTTGCCCACTCTGTGGATGCTCAGTCCCCCTTCACTCATTCATCGTGGTCGGTCTACACCTGGTGGTGTTTATATTTTATTAAGTGTTCTGCATGATTACATATACAACAGCAGGCTCCTGGCCTTCAATACTCAGGCTCCTTGGCCTAACAACACATAAGCCTCCAGCTTATGAAAACTTGGCTCACCAGCCTATAAAACATGATTACAATTCCTTTCCAAACATGGTTTACAACGGGGCTCGGCCTTGGGGACACTACAATCTTACAATGCACCATTTTAAAACATACACTTACACTACTCCTAAGCCTTTTACAAAGATAATCTTCAACAAGATTCTTTTAAGGCCTAGAGACTTGGTTTTCTACCTTGCCATTGTTCAATGCCCCAAACCCATCTCTCGTGTGTAAAACTTGCTAATGGTTCTCATAATCTACTTAGAGGCTAAATATCCACTATACATGTCTATATGATGGTCTGAGGCCTCGCCCATGACCCTTTAGCCTTGTAAGCTTCCTTTAGGTCCTTACTTTTCCCCTAACGATGGTCTAGGCCCTAAAACCCACCTGTGCACAAATCCTTCTAATGGTGTCGATATCTCACAAGATGAAAGATCATAAAAAAACATGTACAAAGATTTGAAGCCTTGTTCATGACACTTGAGCTTGAAAAACTTCATTTAAAGCTTAGGGCCCTTGTTTCTGTTAACCATGGGAAAGACCCTAAAATCCAATCTTATGTGAAAAACATAATAATGTTACCCACACTTAGTAGGAATACTACCAAGAAATAACTTCCTATGCCCAAGATTCACAAGATAGCTCAAATCAAATGGAAATTCCCCTAACAAATAATTGTTATAGACATCGAGTACCTCTAAATTCCTTAAATTTGATATGTTGAAGACAAGGCTTCCATTAAGAAATTAATTAGATACTTTTAGTTGAGAAAACATAAGGCTCATAAATTTATGCCTTAACTCGATTATCCAACTCGATTATCCAACAAACGATTATGATCAACCATTATTAATTTATCCATAAAATATGAAAATTGTGGAGACAAGTCGATAGGCATACAAACAAGGCATGTCTAAGGAAAACAATTATTAACGAGGCACTAGATTCTCTTCATTTTCCCAAGTTATTCATATTATCCCAACTCTAAAATGTTAGACTTTTCCATTATCTTTTTAAATATTTTTACTCCTTAAGAAAAGAACATTTTAGGGTATATATAGCCTTTGCAATTTTCTTTTTCATAAAATTTTATGTAAAAGGGGATCATATCGTTTAATGAATTAATTATTTTAGACAGGTTATTTGAAGAGGAGGATGCAACATTGAGAGTAACGTATTTATATTTGTATTTTTGAATTCTCAATGTTATTTGATAATGATGTATCATTTATATAATAATATATTTTTAGAATGGATTAAAGTTAAATTAATTATTTTAGACAGATTATTTGAAGAGGAGGATGCAACATTGAAAATAACGTATTTATATTTGTATTTTTTAATTCTCAATGTTATTTGATAATGATGTATCATTTATATAATAATATATTTTTAGAATGCATTAAAGTTAAATTATTACAGTGATTACATTTATTTCCATCAATACATTATTTGTGGTAAAATAATTCATCATTTTTTTTTTCATAAAATTTTTAATATGAAAGCATTAACTGTGAAAGGAAGAGGTGAATTTGTCCAAAATATTTACCAAAATCAAGGAAAGTGTCATAATATAATTCAAACTCTACATGGTAATGTCAACAAGTGGCATAGATTATGATAGGCCTAACATACCATGGTTTAAGTTTCACAAATGTGTCAATTAGGATTTCAATATAATAGTGATTCTTTCAATTTATTGAAAAAATGTACTTGATTCATCTTTAATAAAGTTTTTTCATGTTGTTCATACTGAACTTGTGACATTCATTGTTGCACCACATATATTTCATTCAATGAAACTAATGTGGTTGTGAGAGCCAAAACTCTAGATAATAGAAAACATAAAGACCAAATTTCTCAAAATCTAGCAAAGGAACAACAAAACCACCTTCGTTTGTCATTTTATTTATAGGATAACTACTTATCCATTCAACCACTCATTAAAGTTGACTAGGTCAACATACACAATGCAATTTATTTAATGTCGAGCACCAATTTACTTTCCATGGCTATAAAACTATATCTAATTAATGAAAAAAATTCCAATAATAATAATAATAATAATAAATGCATTGGTTCAGTCACATGTCCTCAACCAACCCCTTGAGACATATCAAATCCTCTTAGGTTGAGATAAAATTTTCTCCACTTTCTCACATAAATGAGGTAACTTGGCTTGAAACACTCATGTAGCTAACCACTTGGCTTAAGTGGGAAGGTGGCCACATTGTGCTACCAATTAATATATCTTTGTGTTGTGACACAACGAGTGTGTGCACACGTCCAACAATGTATCTTAAAACAAGTAAGTCTATAAATATGAAATGTTGTAAGTGGAATGAGATAATGGAATGTCCTCTTCCAACTAGGTTAATTCATACAACTTCAAGTTGTTCACGTTAATGACTAGATGGATCTGTGATTATGGTGGGAGGTCCAATTTGAATGCATTCAGGACCACATACTAGATAATTGTGTACAAAATATATGTAGAGCTTGGAGCTTATGATGTTGTTTTCCCTTGAAATGTTGCTTATGCAAATGAAACCATACTTTGTCCCCAGCCTTGAAATGTGTTGAAACCCTATGGAGATATTGATGATATTTATACTTCTCCTATTCCTATTCAAGTGTGTATTAGACTGGATTATGGATATGTGCTAAGGTATCTTGAAATGAAAAATCCCAATGTTGTTCCTTCTACTAGTGAGGGGAAGGAGTAGAGAAGACTGTGACCAAGATCTCATATGGCACAATAGGTTGAACAATGATAAAAAACTTCAAAAGGGGAATGCCACATAGAGCTATGGACAACCCTATCATATTTATGCTAAATAATGTGTAAATAATGATCCCATTATTTATGCTTGCAATAAAACATTAGGAGGGAATGAATGAGGGTGTGGTTGACAAATTTAGTTGTTTCATCTATCTAGGGTGAAAGGCAATGGAATATTGAAATTGAAAACCCAACAAAGGAAAAAGAGACTTTGGGAAATGTCCATGGAACTAGGACTCACAATCAGAGATGATGGTGAGGGGGAGGCCAAAATGTGCCTAAGTGAAAAACAAATATGTAGTTGTCTGAGTGGTGAGTTATTTAGTGCAAGGAATAAATATCACCATCTTGGAAAAACAACATATGATGAAAAATATTTCATTATGTTCAAGCGAGCTATCATAGGTGTAACACACTCGACCCCCTTAAGGAACTTTCAAGGGAACGGGGTATTAAAATTTTGCTTCCCTTAACCATGTAAAACTCATTCTTTGACAACACTTTCATCTTCTACTCTTCAAGAGATTTCCAATGACTGTAATTTCCACTAAAATTGAGCTCTAGATCTGTAACATCCAGCTCTACTGAGCACACCTTTATTGACATATTATTTGAGAACACTTGTGTGCAAGTGATCCAGTTATGGTATATTATGATTTCATTTCGATTATGGGTTATATATGATGATGATGTTGTGTTGTGACTTATTGTTATATTGATGTATATATATTGGCAGAAGCTATTGACGAGTTTTCCTGAGTGTGGAGGGCACATGCCATGTTATGGATGCCGATGACATTGATGGACTTCCTTGGACTCCGGATCGAGTTAGGGAGTGGATTGTATTTTGTTTGAGTATTTCATTTTACACACATGTGACACATGATTGATTTCAGTATGATTTATGTATATGGATTATTGATGATGTTTTTGTCAGTGGATGTAGGCTTGACGATGCTTGCTAATCCGACTCACATAAAGAGTAGAGGGGCCATGCACAAGAACCAGACATTGAGGGAGAGGTGTGGCAACATCCCTGTCATAGCCTACTAGCACTCCCACCATGATCGAATGATAGGTTAACGATTACCTAGTTCGAGAGGTCCATGATGTCATGAGGGAGAACTGAGATAGTCACTCATGAGGATTCTAAGGGGCACACAATAAGGTAGATTCCTTATTCCTTAGAAGCCCTTAGTCTCTCACAAGGTCGACCGAGTGGAGTGTTGACTCCAAGGTTAGACAAGCTTCCAAAACCATTCAAAGACGAGTGACATCCTTGGAACACGGAGGTGTGTCTTGAAGGGCATGTCACATAATTAAAAACTTGAGTCAATAAATCTAGGTGGCCTAGAAAACATTGAAATGATTAGACCTTGCTGGATTAAAGTAATTAATTAAACAATGATTTTATTAGTTATAAAGCCCAATAAAAGTCTAAGCCTAATTCTAAGACTAAGCCTAAGTCTAACTTTAATTAGGGGACTAAATAAAAATATTAAATAAATTAAAAGAATTGAGATAAATCAATTTCTAGGAAAAAGTGAGAAAAATATAAAGATTGGATAAAATGCGCATGTGTGCATGAAATTAATAAAAGAGATTTTTAAAATAGAAAGAAATAGAATATGAGAGAATATGTGTACACATATAATAGTATCTAGAGTCAGGCAACCACTAGTCTAACTAGAAGAAGAATCATAATCCAACTCTAACTAAGATCTAGTTATGAGACATTCATTAAATGAGAATTTGGGGAACAAAGGGACAACTAAGAGATAAAATAGGAACACAATGGGGAATGTGAGGGAAATTGAATTTTTAAATAAAATAAAATGGTAATTGTTTTTCAAAAATAAAAATATCTTATATTAGTGAATATAAAAGTTTTGTTTCTAAAAGTCAATACATCTTGTACATGACTGTAATGTCCTTGTCTCCAGCTCAAGGTTGTACCCCAACATCATACCTACACTAATACATATATGATCATCCATATAATGTTACTTTCACCCAGAAGGTTAAAACCTTTGTTACATATTAGATCAAAAATAAAAAAAACTAGGCTGTATCAGTGAACACCAACATAAATCCAGACAATCTTTTTCTCCTTTGAACAAGTAGTGTTTAACTAGATGATACTCTTTCAAAGATCGTTGGGTGCCCCTCCTCATCCAACTATAAATATTTCTTAGACATCTGATATGCTTCCTTGTTAAAAGATCTGTAAATATGTTGAGCTTTGAGTTGAAGAAATTTTCCACTCAACCTTCTGATTTTTGACATCCATGACTGTAATGAGAGCACCTATAAGCTATTAATATTATTAAACCAGTTAATAATGATCTTAGAATATTCTTCCAGTAATAATCTTGTTAACTTAATAACATTTTCAAAATATAGAATACAACACAAAGATACAAGTTCCCCTTTAGTGTTGGTCCCGCTCCCACAGTTCATTTTGATTCTGTATGTGCCTAGAACTGGGCACTTTAGTACAGCCCCTGCCCCACACTTTTTTCCCATTTCTTGTGAGGCTCCATCAATAAACCCCACTGCTAGATCCCAGTCCAGTATGGGAGGCCTATCAATCCTTATTTTCTTATACTCCTGGACAACTTTAAATTCTCCCAAGTCTTGTAAGATGAAAGTACAGACTCTACCCAAAACTAGGAATAACATTTTCAAAGATAATTAGATTTTTATGTTTCCATACTTCCCAACAGATGAAGAAGGGAGTTTATTCCCTATTTTCCTTTTTCAATATCCATCTTTTAAAACAGTCCTCAATCTGTCCTCCAACCCAGGCACTGTGAAGCTTTAATTCCTTTGATACTATGACCCAAATATATTTAATAAAGCTACACTCAACAAAAGGGTGGTTCATTGTTTCCTCACAACTCCCACACAAGACACACTTACTCGGACCATTAAAACCTATTTTCCTCAAATTTTCCCAAGTAAGGATCTTTAGTTCTAACATCAACGAGACAAATAGTTGTACTTTAAGGGGTAACTGCCATTTCCAAAGTTTAGTGTACCAGAACATAGGTACTTCTACCCTCTCCTCCAATCATAGTGCATTATAAGCTTGTTTGGAACTTACTTGGCCCCTATTTGTATCCCAAGACCACAACAATAAATCTTTTTCATCATTCAAATCTATACCCACTCCAATTAAACCCTTGGTATAGTTTGTCCACTCATGTTTTAGTTCCCCTTCCAACCCTAGGTTCTCATCCATTATCCATCTAGTATGAACCACATCCTCTAAATTGCTAACTCCAGCCTAGGCCAAGAATTGTAAACCTTGGGCCTTTAGTGCCATAATAATATTATTTGATAGTTTATAGAAATTATAAGAACCCACCATAGGATCTGCCCCTAATCGAACTGTCTTCCCATTCCCAGGCTTCCAAACCAGCCAAGCAGATATAACAGGTAAGGATGATGTTAAAGCTCTCCAGAAATTTGAAAATCGAGTCCAATATTTCTTTTCTTGCCTAAGCCATGCTTCCGCAGATTTCTTCTATAAGTATTTTTTAATAATAACCTCATGCCAAAGACCAAGCAACATAAGGCATCTCCAAAGACTCTTTGCCACCAATGCTTTACCAAAAGTATAAATATTTTTTATACGCCATCCACCAGTCTTTTTTGGTTTTGAAATCCTTTTCCAACTAATCAAATGCATCCCTTCCATATATTTTTTACCTGTCCACAAAAAGATAAACATCCTCCTCCTTATACTATTCAATACACTTTTTGGTATATTGGCCAAGGATAACCAATATACAGAAATACTTTCAAGCACTGCCTTTACCAAAGTGACCCTTCCTCCTAAAGACAACCACCTATGAGTCCAATGCACAATTATTTTCCCAAATTTCTTCTCCAGCCATATCCAATCAACACGATTGTAACAATTTGGTTTTATGTAAAAACCCAGGTACGTAAACCCTGCAACTTGGGGAGAGTATGGCAAATGTGGGGATGAATAATCATAATTAATTTAATCTAAAAAGTTAATTATTTGTGCATTAGAACATGTCTCAGTGAGGAAATTTATATAAAATAAATGGTGAAGAAGGAAAATAGATCTCACTTATTCTTGGTAAGGTTATGCTACCAAAATGGTTTTGATTGTATTTTACTTGTGAGAGTTGGGATACCAAGCTTGTAGAAAGAGTGAAAGCTCTACCTTGCTTGACAAGCTTTGGAGCTATTGTTTGTTGGTTTCTTGTGTGTGGCCCCTTTGCGGCTTGGGGGATAAGGGGGAAGAAGAGTATCCCTAGCATTGGCTGGGAGGTATCGGTTACGGTACACTCATGGTTCTGATTTTTTGTAATTTAAGAGTAGCTAATTAAATGTTAGTTTCCTTCGAAAAATGATTATCCATATATGGTTCCGATATTTAAATTGTTTGTTGTAGATTTTGTATAATTATATTAATGATTGATTCAATATCAATTCTTGAGTTCTGAATTATATATTGTGAAAAGACTGCGTCAACCAAGTTCTTGTAAAATTCCTGTAATGCAAATTCTATGCGTTTATCTTCTCCAAGTTCTAAATTCTAATGCATAAACATAGAGATAGGAAGAAGAACACAAATATCCAGTGAACAATATCTTCTATTAAATAATGAAATAGGCTAAAACTATAAAACTGCAGAACTGAAACTTGCTTGTGCTCGAATGGTGGTAGCTATCAAAATGCATTTCAATGAGGCTCCATAGGCCCTTTTCATACTACTCATGAATTCCAAAACCCTAGACATCCAAAAACCTAACCCTAGAAGTTGAAACACCAAAAGTCATGTGGGCCCTATGGGTAAGTTGGTGTAATTTGGTACCTCAACTTCCTAGGGTCGTAACTTTTGCATATGACCTCCGTTTTAGGCACGTGATATCCCATTGGAAAGGTATTTCAAAGATCTACAAATTCTGCCATCAGACTGTAACTCCATTTACACTCTAATTGTGGAGAGTAAAAAAAAAAATTGTTTAGGGCCCCAAAACAAACCTGGAAGTACAAGAAGATGTGATGACATGAAAACATACAAAATAATCCAATTGGATTGGGTGAGAGGTCACCTGTATCCACCTGGAGAATGTGTGAGGCTTCAGACAGCCCCAGAAGTGTAGAACTCACAATTATAAAGCATTATAGAAAGACGTGATGAATAAAAAAAAGACATGCGGAGCCGGTTGGAATAGGTTGGTGCCCACCAATATCCACCTGGATCAATTCTCCCCCCTTAGGAATAAATGGTCTCCATTGCATTGATTTCACCCATCAGGTGAGGAAACTTCTACTGGATTTGGCCCTAGGTGATCCACTTTCTTTGGTGTAGGAGTTTCCCTTCCTTGACAACCCGATAAAGCTGGATCCGCTGCTGGTGATTTCCCTTGAATTGTGTGTCCATTATCTTATCGACGGGTTCATGTTCCATGCAGTTAGGGTTGAGCTCTATTGGTGTCATTTGTTCAACGATCTCAGATATATCCAATAACATTGGAAAATATGGCCAAAGGAGATCCACATTGAATACTAGATGCATACCAAGGAAGGGTGGAGTGTTAATCTCAAAAACATTGCTACCCACAACCTTGGTTGTAGTGTAAGGCCCATAACGAAGTGGGTGAAGCTTCTAGTGGGGCCTGGTGAGACGCTCCTTCTGCAAATGTAGCCAGACTTTGTCGCCAACCTGAAATCGGTGTGGTACCATGTGTTGATCATGGCGTTTCTTGTACTTAGCATTGGATTTCTGCAAAATCTCTTAGACCTTTTGGTGGATGTGCTAAATCCACTCAATGAATCTGGTGGCTTTATCGATCACAGGCTGATCGGGAGAAGAGTATGTCTATGCGGTGGCAAGAGGAAGTGCAACATCAATGGGTCCCAAGGGTTGGAATCCCATACCCACCTGAAATGGGCTATGGTCGATGGAACTATGGAGAGCCCTGTTGTAACTATGTTGGACATATGGGAGATTCTCGTCCCATGTTCGGGGATGCTTAGAATTGTACATGTGCAGGATGTGCATAATCATCCGATTGACGACCTCGGTTTGGCCATCAATTTGGGGGTGGAAAGTGTTATCACCATAACAATTTTCAGACAGGTTTGAGGTCTCGGAAACTTAGCGAAGAGCTACATCATTGTAGAGACATGATATTTTGGAGAAGAATGGTCATGTATAACAGCACATGGATAAATATAGCAGAGACGTGGAGATGATGGGACCTGTCCAACCACAGATCTCAGGTGTCATAGATCAACGGTCAAAAACCATATCGAGCATTGAAATGGCACGAGAGTTATTCGTTCCAAGGCGGGTCAGGGAAAATACCATGGTTTTGTTTCACAGGCATGTGGCACATTTAGAGGTACAACGGGGCGAAAATCAGTATGCCTAAAACCATTTTCCCCAATCCCCGATATCGAAAGTTGTTGAGGCTTGACAGACCGTAGATATTGGAGCAGCCCAGATCAATGACCAAGATGCATATCAGAGATTGAAGTAGCACGAAGGATACATTTTCGAGGGAAGGCTAGGGAAAATACCACGGTTTCAAAATGTGGACACACGGTGCCCCCTAAAGCATATCGGGGGGAAAAGCGGGTGATCGTGAAACCATTCTACCATGCCCCGATGTCACGTGGTAAAAGAATCATTGGATACATGTCACTTCCAAAGAACGCATATGGGAAGGAAAGAGGTGACGACTTATCAAATCACATCAGTATCGTTTCTCAAGTACTTTGCTTCGTGCAACATCGGGTAAGCGCCGCTAGAAAGACGATCCAGAGGATCATCATTTGGGGATGAAAATGGATTGTGATAGACTGTAGTTCGGACAAGTATGTGCATCATAAATATATGATTGAATGCTTGATGACAATCGTCCTCCAAAATATAGATAAATTTATCATGTTTTGAGCAATCGACATTCCATTCTGAACGAAGTAATTAACAAGATCAGGGAGACAAGTCTGAGGTTTTCTGCAAAATTGGGAAAATGGATAAAGCTAATCAAACGACCCCCAACGAACCCGAATTTTCAACTAATATGGAGAATTCATCAATGAGTAAGAAAGAAAGGTCAATTACATGGATATTAGCAACAAAATTCCATACAGATCCTGCTACAAAACCAGATTCGGAGGTCAAACTAAATCCCATCATAAGAGATTTAATCATCAATAGACACACAGACAGATGCTACAAGCATACAGTGAAGAGGAAGTGGAGAAAGCGACAGAAAATGGTGATTAGAGTTGAGGAGGTCGAGAGCATTGGGGAAAACCAACTGGTTTGGTTAAGTTCTCTAAAGGAGGAAATTGCCAAGATGAAATAAGTTCTCAAGAAAAATTGAGTACACTTCAGAAAATTTTGAACATGTGGAATTCAACGAGAAAACCTAGGATATGTCAGTCCTGTAAGAGAACGATCGCTATGCGTTACTCCTTATTATAACCGATATCTATCATCAAAACTGTGGGGAAGTTTAATCATTTAGAATCCCAGTTGTAAATCCTCTATATATATCACCCCAAGAATAAAGAAAGCATGGAGAAAAGAGGGATTTGCCCTCTGAGCAGGAAGACTTTGTAAAATCTTGGAGCTAAAGTGAATATGTAAATGCAGAAGAAAATTTTGAACTATTTATGAAAAGATTCTAATTGGTTGTGATATGAGTTATGTTTCCTTCATTGTATGTTTTTCTTGTGATCTTCTATTCCATATAGATTTTTCTTCTGTTTAAATCAGAGAGTTAAAGGCCCAGAATTCATCATTTGATGCTCTTGTCTTAACCAATTTAAACTGTGTATGTTTCTTCTTAGCTAATTCAGAATTCATTCCTGTAATGCTTTGATGCAGTTATCTATTTCTCTTTCCTCTTGCCACTCTAATTAAATTCAAGTTATAACTCAGATTCATTGCCTCATTTAGCTTTTTTCCTCTTGATAGTTCTAATAACCTGCCACTGTTTTATTCATTTCTGACTCCATAGCCCAAATGTCACCCCCATTTCTTCAACAACTTCATAATACACCCCAAACAAACCAAATCTAGCCACTGTTCATTAGAAAAATATAAAGTGACACGAAAGAGCCCTCTCTGAGTTGAGCAGGCTAGTGCTTCAACTCTAAAGTAGGTTCAAACAATTAACTTTGTCATTTATCTATCAATCAGAAAAAAATTACAGAGTGCTAACATTTTGGCGTCGTTTTCGGGGACGAAATTGAAATTTTTTTCCCTAGGAAAGAACGACATGGTTGAGTTCTAAGGTATAAGAGAAGAAGACACTTAGGCACATATTGGCTATATTCCTACTATGGCGACTCCACACATCAAAAATTAGTTTGAAGGTGATTCCATTGGTAGAAGAATCCATAAATTCAAGTCTTCAATGACAACTCCACTCTCAATGCAGAATCCAGATTCCAAAATATTATTGGACAATCCACTCAAATTTCAAATGCAGTTCAGAGACTTCACTGGGAGATGATACCCCTTGGCAGAGGTATGAAAAAGCATTATGGAAGAAAACAAGTGCTTAAAATGGGATTTTTTCCAAGTCATTTTACTATTTATTATAAGCTTCCTTTGGTCCTTTCTTGAAAATGCTAGACAAGTTCTTCTTTAATTACTGCATGCAAATGATGATCATGATAATCTAGAAATTATATATCCTCCTCTCAAAGTTACACAAATATCTCCTCAATTTATCACTGGCCTTGGTAAAATTATTCCATCTAAGCCATGTGATAACCACGACCAAGTTGATGAGCCCCATGAAGCCAAGGTTGGTATTTCACCTCCTATACTTGATCCAATGTCCTCCAAGATTCATCATAGATATAGACCCTTGAAGCTACCTCAAGTCCTTCATGATTTTCCTCCTGAATACTATCAATACCTATCTGTGTTTGATGGGGAACCCAATGTCATCTCAGCTGAAAAACACATCCAAGGGTTTCAGCATTTTATAGATTTGTTTGAGATTGACCATGATGATGTTTGTGTGAGGGCCTTCTCTCAATTCTGGAAAGGGGACACCAAAGACTGGTTTAAACATTTGCAACCATAGATAATTAGCTCATGGGAGGAATTGAAGAATGTCTTTTTGAAGTTTTGGGGTAAGAAGAAATATTTGGATCTACAGCTTGCAGAGTTCTGTTCCTTAAAAGGGAATAGTAATGAAACTATTTCGATATTCATTAGGAGGTTTTCCAGTATTTACTACAATTTTCCTAAAGAAATTCAACCCACCGAAATTGCTGCCATGCTCCATTATGCAACTACTTTTCATCCAGATTTGTCTTTTCTCCTGATGGAAAGAAGACCTAAGTCTTTATAACAAATGTTCGATGATGCCCAAGAGATTCAACACAATATCCAAGCATGTTAATATAGCCTAAATGAAGGGTTAGATATTCAAGAATATGAGAATGAATACGAACAAGAAAAGGTTGATTGGAATCTTGAACATCGAGTCAAAAATATCATAGCTTCTCTTGAAGTTTTCAATGCTCATGATTTCACAAAAGATTATATTCCACTTGTTAAAAGAGGAAGTACTATTTCAATTTCTGACCCATTCCAGGATAAGCAAAAGACTGATTGTTTTATGTATTCATTTGTGGACAATAAAGAAGATGAAGCTGCAAATCAATCTGTTGAAGAGTAGGTTGGTGTTCGAAATTTTTTCTTGTTAGATGATATTGCAGATGCTACTGATTTACCTATGTATGATGAATATGATGATGATTGTGATGTTGACTTCTTGGAACAACTAGTTGTATGTTCTTTATCAGAAAACATTCATTTTCAGCAGTATGATGAGATCAATCAACCTACATATCACAATTGCAAAGAGAAAAGTATTGGATCAAATGAAGAGAATTCTCTACCATTATGCTTTGCTGCATTTAAATTGTTGAAGGAAAATTCTAAGATCATTATTGAGGCAAATGAATGTGTGTTGATGCCAAATCGCACTAAACCACTAGAACAAATTGACAGGATATTGCAGTACTCTTCTCATGTGTTTGATGACCATGTTACTTGTTATGTAGAAGATCTTATCAGTTCAAAAATGCATCCATTGGTCGAAGATAAAGATGGAAAAGAGTGTGTTAAGCAATCCAAATAAATTGAAAAATATGCCTACAGTGAAGAAAATGGAGAAGGTTTTGAATCAGGTGAAAGAACCTTGCCACTATGTTTTGTTTCTTTCAAATTATTGAAGAAAAATGTTTGTAATGTCTCAAGTCGAAAATCCTCTAGGCATGATGGTAAATATGAAGAGAGAAGTGAACTTGCAAGTTAAGATTATCTTCCATTATGATTTTCTTCCTTTGAATTGTTAAAAGAAAATCATGAGATAACAGAGGAAGCAAGGAACTTTGAATACATTCATAGTGGCACTGTTGTCATCAGTCAAAAAGATCAACGAAATTCTCGTACATTTTATAACCATGTTGTTGATCACATGGGAGGTTCTTTTGGTTCAGATCTGCAGCCTATGCTCAACTACTAGCCTAAAAAGGAAGATGAAGGTAATCAAGAAATCGTTGCTAAAGGACGTTTCCATTCTCCTGAGCTTGATGAAGATATTCAAAAATATTCACAGCAAAAAATAATGTTTCAAAGTTGTCTTTCTTCCCCTAAGAATGATGTGATGGTAAAATTTCTAAATAGCCTAGGCATGGGAGAGAATTTTGAGGATACATCCATGGAAACTCTAGACTACGAAATAATGCATGTTTTTAACTTTTCACATTTACGAGAAGATTATGAGAAGGAAATTATTTCCATTCATTCATTTAAAAGTCAAGATGATAGCCCTCAAGTGGATTTCCAGAAGGTCGATGAAGCTGCATCAATATTGTTTGAAGAACAAGAAGTTTGTTTTTCTATCTTAGATCCTGAAAAGGAGACATTTTTTCATGTGTTTCACGATCCCATGGCACATTATGTGGAATTTTTTTTATCTACAGAGGATAGTGGGTTACAGGCTTAAAAATAAAAGGAGCGATGAGTTGGTGTCTATATTAAATATGGGTCGCTTTACACCAGACAATGTTCTTCAGCCATGGTTGTCTTATGTTTCAGGAAACTATTACTACCAAGCTTCTCAACAAGTTAAACCATATAAAAATGCACTGGAAAGAGTGAAACATGATAGTTGTTTTGAGCATGTTTTAGAAGATTTGTTTGCAGTCGTGTTGGAGGAAATAAACCATCCAAATGCTTTTGATTTTTTGGGAGTTGGATCGATGGATGAATTTTAAATGAATTATCCACAAAGAAGCTTTGGGACAAGCAAGTGCAGAGAAAAAAAACCGTGGATCAAATGATGTCATGGCTACATTGGCATTATGATTTCACTTGATTGGTTGTTCATTTCAACAGTTAGGGTAGGTAGGAGTGTGAAAATAAGATTGTTTGTCAAGCTTTTTTCAGTTTGGATTTTCATTAGTGTGATTTTAGCGTTGCATTTAGTATTCAGTATCCAGTTAAGAGCAGTGTGTAGAGTTTGTTTTTCAGAAGACACTGGTGACAGGTCAGAGCAGGGTACACACACATATTTTGGGAGGAGCCAAATGGATTAGGCGTGTGGTATACTGTTCTTTTCTACCTCGCAAGGAGGATAGCATCCCCAATAAGAGCCTATGTTATCACCATAAAAAAATTTAGACAGAGTTGAGGTCTCGAAAACTTAGCAAAGATATACATCGTTGTAGAGGCATGATAGTTTGGAGAAGAATGGTCACATATAGTGGCACATGGATAAATATAGCAGAACTGAGCAACCACAGATCTCAGGAGTCATAGATCAACGGTCAACAACCATATCGGGCATTGAAATAGAACGAGAGTTATTCGTTACAAGGTGGGCTGGGGAAAATATCGTGGTTTTGTTTCACAAGCACGTGGCACCTTTAGAAGTTCATCAGGGAGAAAAGAAGTCTACCTAAAACCATTTTCCCCAATCCCCGATATCGAAAGTTGTTGAGGCTTGATGGACCATAGATCTTGGAGCGGCCCAGATCAACAACCAAGACGCATATCGAATATTGAAGTAGTGTAGAGGATAAATTTTTGAGGGAAGGCTAGGGAAAATACCACGGTTTCAAAATGTGGACATGCGATGCCTACTAAAGCATATCGGGGGGAAAAGAGGGTGAGCATGAAACCGCTCTACCATGCCCCTATGTCACGTGGTAAAAGAATAATTGGATACACATCACTTCCAAAGATCGCGTACGAGAAGGAAATAGGTAACGGATTATCAAATCACATCAGTACCATTACTCAAGTACTTTTCTCCATGCAACGTCGGGTAAGTGCTGCCAGAAAGACGATCCATAGGCTCATCATTTGGAGATGACAACCGATTGTGATAGACTGTAGTTTGGACAATTACGTGCATAAAAAATATATGATTGAACACTCGATGACAATCGTCCTCCAAAATATAGATAAATTTATCATGTTTTGAGCAATCGACATTCCATTCTGAACGAAGTAATTAATAAGATCAGGGAGACAAGTCTGAGGTTTTCTGTAAAATTGGGAAAATGGATAAAGCTAATTAAACAGCCCCCAGGGAACTAGAATTTTCAACTAATATGGAAAATTCATCAATAAGTAAGAAAGAAAGGTCAATTGCATGGATATTAGAAACAAAATTCCATACAAATCCTGCTACAGAACCAAATTCAGAGGTCAGACTAAATCCCATCATAAGAGATTTAATCTTCAATAGACACGCAGACAGACACTACAAGCATACAGTGAAGAGGAAGTGGAGCAAGTGACAGAAAATGGTGATCAGATTTGAGGAGGTCGAGAGAGTTGGGGAAAACCAACTGGTTTGGTTAAGTTCTCTAAAGGAGGAAATTGCCAAGCTGAAATAAGTTCTCAAGAAAAATTCAGTACACTTCAAAAAGTTTTGAACATGTGGCATTCAAAGAGAAAACCTAGGATATGTCAGTACTATAAGAGAATGGTCGCTATGTGTTACTCCATATTATAACCGATATCAATCGTCAAAGCTGTGGGGAAGTTTAATAGTTTTGAATCCCACCTGTAAATCCTCTATATATATCACCCCAAGAATAAAGAAAGCATGGAGAAAAGAGAGACCTTCCCTCTGAGTAGGGAGACTTTGTAAAATCTTGGAGCTAAAGTGAATATGTAAATGCAGAAGAAAATTTTGAACTATTTATGAAAAGATTCTAATTGGTTGTTATATGAGTTATGTTTCCTTCATTGTATGTATTTCCTGTGATCTTTTATTCCATATACATTTTTCTTCTATTTAAATTGGAGAATTAAAGGCCTAGAATTCATCATTTGATGCTCTTGGCTTAAGCAATTTAAATTGTGTATATTTCTTCTTAGCTAATTCAAAATTCATTCCTGTAATGATCTGATGCAGTCATCTGTTTCTCTTTCCTCTTTCCACTCTAATTAAATTCAAGTTATAACTCAGATTCATTGCCTCATTTAGCCTTTTTCCTCTTGATAGTTCTAATAACCTGCCACTGCTTTATTCATTTTTGACTCCATAGCCCAAATTTCACCCCCATTTCTTCAACAACTTCATAATACACCCCAAACAAACCAAATCTAGCCACTGTTCATTAGAGAAATATCAAGTGACACGAGAGAGCCCTCTCTGAGTTGAGCAGGCTAGTGCTTCAGCTCTAAAGTAGGTTGAAACAGTTACCTCTGTTGTTTCTTTATCAACCAAACAAAATTTATGAAGTGCTAATAGAAAGTAGTGGATTTTGTGAGCTTGGTGTCCAACAGAGACTAGAGACTCGACCAAAAGGTGCTAAGGAACCTGGTGTCTCGGTCATAGATGATGGTTTTTGGGATCCCAAAGTGGACCAAAACTCGTTTGAAGAAGAGCTTCGCAGTATCTGTCACTGTGAAATGCTTCTTAGAGGCTATGAGGATGGCCATCTTTGAAACTTGATCAATGACCACAAACATGCAATCATTTCCATGCTTGATGGATGAAAAACCAGACATGTAATCCATGGAGATGGATTACCATGACTTCTTGGGAATAGGAAGAGGGGTGTATAAGCCTTGCTTCTTGACGGCTAGCTTGGAAATGATGTAGGTAGTGAAAGATCTGATATATTTGTTGACGTCCTATTGAATGTTTTACCAATAAAAATGGTTCTGAAGAATAGCCACAATTTTCTCTACGTCAAAATGTCCTACCACCCGACTGTAGTGGGCTTCCCAAATCATCTTTGCACGATATCTTGTAGGAACACAGAGATGGCCCAGGTTGCATAAGAGTCCGTCCTGAATGTGAAAATCAGTGACAGTGGCGCATGTACCCAAGAGATGATATGTGGTGGGGTGAAATCACGGAGGTGGGTTACACTTTCATGACAATCAGGTCTCCAAAATTTCGAGAAACATTTTTTCGGCTGAACTCATATTATTTTTCGGCTGAAAGATATTGTTTTCGACCGAAAAAAGAAACGTCAAATCGAACGGTGAAATAACCGCACCCTCGATTTACGTGTACAAATTTAGTCGGTCGGATATTTTCTTTCCGACAATCCTCTTTCAACCGAAAAATTGTTCGGTCGAACTATTTTTTGGCCGAAATATAGTTCGGCCGAATAATATTTCGGCCGAAAATTTGTTCGGCTGAACAATCTTTCGGCCGAAAAATTGTTTATATATCAACCACACATCGATGTTGAAACATTTTACAAAATTTGTTGTCGTTTCATGAGAGAAGTGGTCTGTGAGGTCGTGAGGTCGTCTATGAGGTGGTTGCACTTGTGAGGTCGTGAGCACAGGGGTCGTGGTTGCGTTTGCGAGCGTGGACGCGCCAAACAACAGGTAATTTTCTAAATTGTAGAATATATTTTCAGTAATAATTTTTAAAATGTATGGTTGAAATGTAATTTACATTTTTAATTTGTAGTGTTTATATTATTTGGGCCCCTTTTGGACTGTGAGTTGGCCTCGGGTGGCTAGCCCTGTGGCCAAGCTATGGGCATTCCCACGACTTGGCCACAGGTCTGGCCACCCGCGACCAACTCACAGTCACAGTCTAGTAGATTATATTTTTAGTAATAATTTTTAAAATGTATGGTTGAATTGTAATTTACATTTGTTTTTGTAGTGTTTATATTATTTGGGCCCCTGTTGGACTGTGAGTTGGCCGCGGGTGGCCAATCCTTTGGCCAAGCCGTGGCTGTGACCACGGCTTGGACACAAGGCTGGCCACCCACGACCAACTCACAGTCACAGTCCAATAGAATATATTTTTAGTAATAATTTTTAAAATGTATGGTTGAATTTTAATTTACATTTGTAATTTGTAGTTTTTATATTATTTTGGCCCTTGTCGGACTGTGAGTTAGCCACGGGTGGCTAGCCCTGTGGCCAAGCCGTGGGTGTTCCCATGGCTTGGCCACAGGGCTGGCCACCCGTGGCCAAGTCACATTCCAAGCAGTACCGACACCCTTAAACCGCGTTCGGTGAGGATCATTATTATTATTATTATTATTTTTATTTTATCGGTTGTTCAACTTGAAAGTCGTATTTTCAAAGCAAAGAAAAGAAAGAGTAAATTAAATTAAATTGTAATTGTTAATGGTATTTCTATGTGGTATGGGTACTTGAAACGTCATACACGAAAGCAATCCGCGGAGGGAGAGTGATGCGTCCATCTACTGGCTGGACTGTCGATCTACAAACTTACATTTATTTATCTCTTATATAACTTTTTTTTAATTAAAATAATTATAATATTTTCCACTTACATTTATTTATGCTCTGAACCAATGCAGCTCAATTTTAAATACAACTTTATTATATTTGATATTAACTCCATTTTAAATACAACTTTATCATCACGTATTACACCGTGTTTTAGTTCCATTTACCATGGTCCTATGTTCATTTCCATTTATATGTAAGAAGTATATTTTTATTGTTGGTGAAATCTATTTTATTTTTACTGAATTAGTTCTTAAATGTGGGTCAAATAATGTAGCAATCTAAACATTTAAAAGTTTAAACATGAAATGATAACAAAAAGGATAAATGTTTTAATAACTTTCTTTGGGAATTGAAAATAAACCAAGCACCAACTAAAGTTGCAATTTTATATTTCCTTTTAAATAATCAAATATTATCTCCAAAAATACTTTACTTTGAAATTTTATCTAAAACCTAACTTTATAGGATAACCATCTTAACTCGATTTTACCCTTGAGTTTAATTAATGTGATTCTTATCTTATGTTGCACATGTTTTTTCTGGATTGTGACTTGGCCGCGGGAGGCCAGCCCTGTGGCCAAGGTGTGGGCAATTTTACCTTAATTATCATTATCTTTACATCATTCTCGTTTTCCCATTTTTCATAGAGCTCAGCTAATCGGATTGCCTGAATATCATGTTAGAGGAATTGTCCAACCAATTTAGGAAAACATGTGCTTGGCCTAATGCCTTAACCATGGATCAGAGATGAAAAGAGACAGTTGATTAGTTTACCACTTTCCTGCTAATGATATTCAGTTTACATGGGTTATTAAGAGTGATAACTTGTAGATGACCTTCCACTTCACCCAGAACAACTTCCTTGAATACCACAAATTTTCAGTACAATTTATCAACCAAAATGTTAGCCAAACTAGAGCAACTATTAACGGGCAATTAACTGAGTTTTCTAAAGCAATTCGTGGACATATCATTTTCGAGTACTCGAGAAAACAAACTAGAGTTGATCGTACAAATTAATTTCATTAAAGTTGCAATTTTCCATTTTGTTCTAAGAAGCAAAGAGTTGGGTTGGGTTGGGAACCTAGCAGGAAAATTCTCTCCATTGTTAATTCTTCAAGCACTCACTAATGCATGTATATGGGGCTTTGAACTCTTGAAAGGAAAGTTGGTTGTTGTACTTAAGATTGCCA
>SNQJ01S0147509.1:1191-12086 GCA_010110895.2 Picea sitchensis
ATCTTCACAAACGTGGCAAGAGTGACGTTCCAGTGGAAAATGTGGCAAGAGCGACGTTCCAGTGGAAAACGTGGCAAGAGCGACGTTAACGTGGCAAGAGCGACGTTATCGGGAAACATGAACCTTTTTTTTTAATATAAATTTCCTCTATTTAGCGACAAGATGGACAATTTTGTCCATAACGCCACAAATAAAACGTCGGAATTTTTACAATATGTAGTAGTGTGTTGTTCGAGCTGAGGGCCATAAGCCCATGTACTGACCTACTAGGCCATTATTTGCAAGAGACAGCGTGACCTTCATAGGCTGGTCTGGGGGAAGAGCGATCTCGGGAACCGCATCCAGTTTTTTCACGAAGCTCGGGGTTTCCGTAGGGGGAAGCTTCTTGCTGCATGCTGCAACAAGCTTACAGAAGGAAGAGGTCGGGGAGGGAGGGGGCGGCGGCACCGCTCCGCCCTGGCCAGGCGTGAGTGCGAAAGAGGCGAACCCTAGAACAGAGCGTGTGCCCTTCACGAGCTGAGCTGAATTTTGTCAAGGTAGATATCCTTCATTTTGAATAATAAGTGTTATTAATAGATAGTTATCAATGAATAAAAAGTTTTATTATTGAATAATAACAGAGTTATTAGTAGATAATAATAATTCTTATTGAAGAATACCAAAATTATTAGTGCATAATAATAATTATTATTCAATAATAACCGAGTTATTAGTGAATAATAATTATAATTATTCAATAATAACCGAGTTATTAGTGAATAATAATTATTAACTAATAACGGAGTTATTAGCGAATAATAATAATAATTATTAAATAATAACATAGTTATTGATCAATAATATAGTCATTAATGGATAATAACAATAATTCTTTTTTTTTTTGATAGAAACGATTAATGGGATTTGTATTAAAAACAACGGCAAGCCACTGGTGCGTTTACATAGAGGCCAGGATTACAAAAGTAGCATAGTCCGAAGACCAGAAGTACAGAGAGTAACAATACTATAGAGGCTACAATTTCTAAATACTAACAATGCTTGGATGTCTTGAATGGCTGTTACAGAATGCCAAAAGAAAAATTTCTTGTTTTCAAAAGTGCTTTTGGTTACTACTTGCCTTTTTCCTTGCCTTTTCCCTTAGACCGCTCTCTTTCATCCTTTCATTCCTTGTTCAGCTGCTCCATTTGTTGCTCCAGGCTTCTCACTCTCGCTTCATGGTCTTGCTTTGGATTTTCCATATCTTTCCTCAGCTTCCAAGTCTCTTCGCTTAGACCAGACTTTGTGAAGAGAATATCATTCTCTAGCACCTCCATTCGTCTCCATGCCTCGCTGTCAAGATTCTGCAAAAAATTGTCCAAGGTGACCAAGAGGCCTCGCAGCTTCTCCACCTCCTCCTCCAGCGTTGTTATTCTTTCCTCCATGGTTGGTTTTGAGCCCGAGCTAGACGCCTTCTTGTTACTCTGCATGCAAATCAGCTGGTCCTCCACAGCTCCCTGTTCTTCGCCCTTTGCTGCTTCGCCTTGTCCACACTGCGCAGGGTCCCTCTTCCTTTGTTGCAACCCTTTCATTCTGCCTGAATTAAATAACACTTCCTCGTCCTTTTGCTGCAAGATTTGATGCTCGGAGGTATGGCCTGAGGAATTTCCTTCACCAGCCCAATGATGTTGTTCCCCCTCAATTCTGAAGATCGTGCGATTTGCGTGAGATTTGGCTGTCTTATCTTCTGTGCCTCCATCTTGTCCTATGTACTTGCGCTGTCAACCCCTTTGGAGGCTTTACGTGATACTCCTGTCAACTAATACTCTGTTGAGTCTCATGCTGCCTTTTTCCAGATGAGCTCCCACATTGGCTTCTTCGTACGCCTGGGCGTTGTTCCCTCTCAGGACGCGGAACATTTTGATTGAGTGGAAATGTCTCCGAAGTAATAAGATTTTGTCTATGACGTGCTGAAGTTGCCCATTGGCCACTCTTGTGTTCTGGTTTAAGGCTTGGATTAATAGCCTTGAGTCTTCAAGTACTATAAAATCTTGAATATTTAGCAGTATAGCTTGGGTGAGTCCTTGCCAGAGGGAAAGGGCTTCCGCTTTGTTATTGGACTCGATGCCTAGACCCCAGGCATACCTAAGGATGATATTTCCATTGGGGCTGCTTATTATCCCTCCTCCCCTTGCCTCTCTCGGATTACCTTTTGAAGCTCCGTCAAAGGAAAGAAGGTTGAACAATGAGTTTTGCCACTCTTCCAGGTTACTCTTATCCATCCTGAGCTCCCAGCTACAAGTTGAGGAGATTGAAGGGTCTTTTGTTGAAATGTTGTGGAGACCAAGATGACTGATCCAACCCTCTTCTTCTTGTCCAAGGGGCCTCAAGTTTGAAGCCTTTATAAAGTAGGGTGCACTCTCACTGAAGAGAGCTTTGATTTTGGTGGCTACCTGGGCTGGAGTTTTTTTATCTTCTCTGAAAAGTCGATTATTCTTTTCTAGCCAGATCTTCCAAAGGATGAACTTTGGAATTGCTCTTCAAAGCGCAGAGAGGTAACCTTGGTTGGCTGTCCTAAACGGACAAAGAGCGTGCCAGTTCGAGAGTAGTA
Source organism: Picea sitchensis (assembly GCA_010110895.2). NCBI lineage: Eukaryota > Viridiplantae > Streptophyta > Pinopsida > Pinales > Pinaceae > Picea > Picea sitchensis. The sequence continues at coordinate 3,779 of SNQJ01S0147509.1, forward strand.
GCTGGATTTCTAGCAGAAGGATAGGGGTCAAAGCCCCTAGTCCAAGGGCTAGCTGCGAGATCTCACTGGCAAAGGGGCAGGCCAATAGCAAGTGATTCGTCGTTTCCTCTTCCTGACAACAGAGGGGGCATCTAGTGGGTCCTGCCCACCCCCTTCTCCTAAGATTTTCTCCTGAAAGAACACCCTTTTGAGCCACTGTCCAAACAAACATATCAATTTTCGGGAGGGATTTTACTGTCCAAATTGCCTTCCATACTGCAGGATCTGGTAGAACTTGGGGAACTGAGACGAATTGGGAGTAACCCACAACTGTAGTATAGTTCCCTTGCACGAGGGTCCCAACCTATCTTGTCTTTCCTTTTTTCACATAGGGAGGTTTTCCCTTGCAGTAAGTGTTTTTCGCTGCTCCATTCTTCTTCCAAGTTTTGTGGCAGATTTGCAATTTCCCACTTCGACTAAGAGTTATTTTCATCATTTCTCCAGGGCGAGATGTCACATAGATGGTGAAGATTGTTGATCTGCATCCAGTCTCTTAGACGCCTTAGATCTTGCCTTGTTGAGAGTGCTGGCTCATCTAGTACTGAGTCCTCCCAGATATTGATATTTTTTCCATTTCCTGGCACCCTAGTGATTTGCGAGAGGAAGACTGGCAAAACCCTCTGACATAGGCTGAAGATTGGAGAGCCCTTTCCTAGCTTAGTTGGATTCCTTAAAGAGTTTTTCTAGATCCACGAAAGTATTTTTTCCAGAGAGCTCTTTTGCTTCAATTGGATTTCCCTGTGATTATTTTCCATAATATTTTTTCCCCAAGAGCCAAGTTTTGCATCTGAAGGTCCTTTAGCTGGAGACCCCCTTTTAGGAAAGGTTTTGAGATTTCCCCCCAATTGACTAGGTGCAATCTCCTTCCCGTTTGCTTTCCTTCTTCCCAAAGAAATTGTTTGATCAACGTTTCAATTCTCTGTATTACAGATCTAGGTGCTAACAGGAGGGCGCTTTCGTATATTGGAATACTTGTAAGCACTGCTTTTACTAGCGCACTAGTTTGCTTGCAATGTTCAGACAGTTAGCTCCCTAGGAGTGGATTCTATTTTTGATTTTCTCTATCATATTATTCCAATATGTAACTTTTGGAGTGGCTTTGATGATGGGGAATCCCAAATATTTAAACTCATCCCAGTTCGTGCTTCCTTCTATTCCAAGGATTCTTGAGATTTCGTGCATTTCTCTTGAATTAATGTTCCACCCATAGATTTTGCTCTTGGCTAGGTTGATCACGTTGCCTGAATTGTCTATATAGATGTCTAGTTCCTTCTTGGACTTTTTAGCCATCTCTAGGGTTGCACCTCCAAGAAGTAGTGTATCATCTACGAATTGGGCATGATTAATGTCCTTTACCTTGTTTACAATTCGAAGTCCAGAGAGATTGAGCTGCCTTTGACCATAATCTAGTTGGAGACTAAGGACAGAGGCTTGGAGAGTGTAAAGGAGAGGGGAAAGGGGGCAACCTTGTCGGAGACCTCTGGTTGCTTGGAAGAACTTTGTGGCTTGTCCGTTTACCAATGGTGCTATCCAAGGCCCGGATATACAGGCTCTGATCCAATTAATGAAGGGGGGGGGGTCGAAACCAAATCTCTCCATTACTTGAAACATGAAAGTATGCCTTACCCTGTCGAATGCATTTGCTAAATCAAGTTTGACTATCATACCTTTGTCTTTCCGCCAGAGACTTGAATGGAGGGCCTCTTAAACCAAGATGATATTATCCAATATGTGCCTTCCTTTAATAAAACCCCTTGATTTTTCGGAATGATAGCAGGGAGATTGTTTTTAAGTCTATTCGTAATGAGGGCGAAACTTGTCAAAGCTGGACGCTCCTTTTTCCTTCGGGATCAGCGCTAAGAAGGATGAGTTGGTTCCTTCGATTCTGGCGCAGGATTGGGATTTCCTGATGAGTTTGGCCAGAGCTGTTTTGATGATGATCCAGCTATGATGATAAAATCTGGCTGTGAAGCCGTTTGGTCCTGGAGCTTTGTCCGAATGCAGTTGATCTAAAGCCTCTTTGATTTCTTGCTGATCTATTTCCTTGGTTAACTTTATATTAACATCTTCATGGACACTTACCTGTATCAATGCTAGGGGATAGGAGGCTGGATCGCTTGCATCTTGATGGGGCTCTGTGTAGAGTGATTCGAAGGCTTGCATCGCTGCCTCTTTGATGCCCTCAAAGTCCGTTATGACCTGATCCTGAATGTGGATTTCTGTTACCGATTTGAACTGCTTCCGGGCCTTTGCTTGCTTGTGGAAAACATTTGTATTTTTATCCCCTGCTTAGAGCCAAAGACACTTCGACTTTTGCTTCCAATATCTTTCTTATTCTCTACAGGCTTGGTGCCATATCTTTTGCATCTTTGCCTCCTGCTGCAATACTTACTGTGAGGGATTCACATCTTCCATTTCTAGCTGAAGGACTTCTAATTGCTTTTGTGCTTCTTGGTGGTCTGAAATGGGACTTGGAAGGGTTTTGGCCTAGGTTTTTAAAGCTTTTTTTAACCTTTTGAGGTTTTCTTCCCAGACGAAGAAGGGGGGAGCCTTTTACAGTGCCATTCCAGATCTTGGCTACCAGGGCGTGGTAGCTGTGCTCTTGGATCCAACTTGGGTTGAAACGAAAGGGGATTGGGTCCAGATTGTTGTCAGTAGTCAAGCTTAGAGAGATTGGCATGTGATCTGACACACTGTGCGGGAGGATAGAAGAGTCAGGGTTGAGTCCCATAACTAGGAAGGAGCTTTGGACTGGGAATTTGTCCAACCTAGTTGCAATATGCCCTGGCCCCACCCTCTTATTTGACCAGGTGTAATTCCCTTTCACTGGCTTTATATCCTCCAACTTCCAAGTAGACATTAGATCCTCTACCCATTCCCTTGCTTGGTCTCGAACTATTGAGCCTCATTTTATATCATTCGTTGAGAGGGTTAGATTCAGGTCCCCCCCGAGGATGATGTTGTCCAAAACAGAATGCTGCAGGAAATCCCTTAGGGTCTCCCAGCAAGATTTTTTGTCTTCTAGGAGGACGGGTACATAGAGGTTAAAGAGGCTTACCTGTCTCCTAGTTTCCAAGTGAAGCAGGCTAGTGAAGATCCAGTGTTTGTGCGCTTCATGCATGATTAGATCGTAATTTTTGGAGTTCCAGATCATTCCTAGGCCGCCCGAAGCACCTCTGGCACTTTCTGCTATACCGCTACTGACGTTCCATCTCGCTTTGGCTTTTTTGAGGAAGTTTTGTCCTTCCATCTTGGTTTCTTGAATCAACAAGATCTCGACGTTGGAGGTTCTGATAATGTCTTTAAGTGCCTCTTCCTTGGTCGTACTTTCGAAACCTCTGCAATCCTAAGAAGACAAATTTCATTGATTACCTAGGGGGGAGTCGTGGCCTCCTTGGAAGGCCTTGGTCTTCTTCCTAGTTTGTCTGACATTGATCAGTTGTTTGATGGTTGGTTGTGATCCATTTAGGACATCTTTGTAAGTCTCTTTTTCTCGCTCCGCTATTTTGGTTTTCCTTCCTCTTCTTGGTTTTTTTGGAGTGAGATCGTTGCTGCTATTTTCCTCACTGCTGCTTCCTGAGGACATCTCACCTTCCTACATCGCTGGGGCTTCCCCTGGCTCTTTGGGTTCTTGAGCTTGGTCTTTTTCCTTCTCTTGCATTGGGATTTCCACTAGATCTGGGTTTTCTCTCTGCTGAGGCAATCTAGGACCTTTTGCTTTTGTGTGGATTCTTACTCTCCCCACTTGTTGCCATCCATCGCTTGTGTCTTTATCCATGCAAGGTTCTTTGGGGCAGTTTCTCTGAAAATGATCGTATTCATGACATCCCCTGCATTTAAACGGCAACTGTTTGCAGTCAAGCTTTTGGAAGTGTTGTCATTCACCAACCTTTAGTTGGATTACCTTTTGGAGCACTACCTCTAGGTTCACTTCCACACAGATACGAGCACAGGAGTACTGATCTTTTGGATCAGCCTTATCTATGTAGTTTACAAGGCCATTACCGATTGCTTGAAGCGAGGAGTTGTTCCAGCAGTGGATTGGAAGGTTTGGGAGTCTAACCCACATCGGGACTTCCTTGGGGACCTCCGATTCTGGATCAAATCTCGGCTGCCAACGATTCAAGTAGAGCCCTTGGGGACCCATGAAATAGGGCCCATTTCTGAAAATTAAATCACGGTCTGCTTCAGAGATAAGTTCGAAGATGTAATAACCTTTGCCCACCGCAGAAAATGTAACGTTGTTATGGATTAGTGGCCTCCAGTTCCTTTGTATCCAGTTGTCTGTGGTTTTGGTGGAGGGCCAGAGCTCCATGAACTGTCCAACCAGCCCAAGTTTCGCAAGGGAGACTGCAACTCGCATTGGTTGATCCGGGGGCAGGTCGATTTTAGGGATCGTCTCCAACCGTTTAACAAAGCCAGGCGGTGTCACGGTCGAAGGTTTCTTGCCATGAGCGGTTAGGAGCTTGCGAAAGGCGTTGTTATAAGAGGGAGGGGCACTTGGCTCCCAGCCTCCTAAGGCGGCCATGGTCGGCACTGAACGACCTCTGCGGAGAAGCCACAGCTAGGTAAAGCTTACATTGTCGTGAATAATGATAATTATTATTAAATAATAATAGAGTTATTGATCAATAGTATAGTGTTATTATTGAATAATAAAAAGTTATTGATGAATAATATAGTGTTATTAGTGAATAATAATCATTACTGGTTTTTGTGAATAATAACTATTATTAATATGGTCAAACTTTAATGGCGGTTGAAGGTGCTACAACGACGTTGGTGGCAGAATAATGGTAGTTTAATGGCAGTTAATAGATAGGGTAGACTACTCGGTTGGGATTGCTTTTGGGAGACCAGACCAGGCTTGCGTTTCGCGCACCTTTTTTATTTATTTTTGGAATGAGTTTGAGGATTGGAGCCGCGTATGGAGGAGGGGAAACCCTTCTTATCTGGAGTAGCGGGATAGTCGCTGGCAGGCGTTAGTATCCACACTTGATGGAGAACTATTGGGCACCTAAACACAGCTAGGTGGGACAGGGCATCTGACAAGATCTTCTTCCCTGGGCACTCTGGTCAGTGAATAGTAGGAATGTTGTTTTGTGGAGGCTGAAGGTCAAGGAATTTCGTTGGCGCCATGGGCAATGTTTCTAACTTTAGAATTCAAATAGGAAACAAGTGTAAACATACTAATTTATGTGCAGGGGAGTTGGTCGTCGCGGATTGTTCAATCTCGGACCCCACTGTAATCCAACTATTGGTAGGAAAGAAAGGTGTTTGATGACCTAAGCGTCGTCCTCGCTTGCATTTCATCGAGATGTATTTTTTTGGTTTTAAGGTCCTCGTCGTTGTTGTAAGTGTTCATTAACCATCTGAGGGCACCATTAAAGGGCAGGGGGTACCACCTTGCGAGCCAATCCATTCTGGGCATAGTGGCATGAAAAGATGGAAATCCTCAAAATATGGCCATTGTTATGTTTCCCTAGCTCGAACCGGAGCCACTTGCTGCGCATGCAATTATGTTTTACGTGAGTCTCGATATGGATCCCTTATGTGTGAATCACATTTATATTGTATTTCAAACATTTGCTTTCATGTATTTTGATTTAAATTCACCTAGGGGAGTCTGCAGAACGAAGCATTCGGTCAAGTCAAGACCTTGGAGGACAGCCAGGTTCCCAACTGGGAATGGGAGCGTCTGCAGAGTGGAGCATCAGCGTAAGGAAAGACTTTGGAGGCCCATCAAGCTCTCAATCGAGGCTTGGAGGGCAGGGTCTGCAGGATGGGGCACCAGCACCCGCCCAAGTCAAGACTTTGGAAGCCGGTCAATTTCCTTTGTAGGGACAGTAGGAATGGTGTCCATGGCATTAGGGAACTCGTAAAGACTTTTAAGGTAGGAATTCCAATGTGTGTAAGTTTGTCATGCATTTTGCACCTCCTCTGATATGGCAAATCTTAAGTATAAGATAAATTTGTTATACATATTTGTTTTGAAATTTTGATGTAGCAAGTTTCTAATTTGGCAGTTTTTGTAGACTATTTACTATTTCTTTTATTTCTTAAGCATAAGACAAATATGTTATACATAGTTGTTTTGAAATTTTGATGTAGTCAGTTTCTAACTTGGTAGTTTCCATTGGCTGTTTATAATTTTTTTTAATTATGGAAGGTATGCCGATAGGCAGATCTTGTTTCACTTGGTAGCACCACATATTGTATGGATGTCTTTTATTTCACTTGGTAGCACCACATATCGTATGGATGTGATCCTTTGCAGCTCCATTTCACTTGGTAGCACCACATATTGTATGGATGTCTTTTATTTCACTTGGTAGCACCACATATCGTATGGATGTGATCCTTTGCAGCTCCATCTCTTTCACTATGATCACAAGTTTCCTTTACTTTTCCATCATTATGGATTTCGTCTTGTTTTTATGGATTATCTAATTGAGATCGTTGATACCTTCATGAAGTAACGAAAGTTAGCGTTGCAAAATAAGATAAAAGATAATTGTAGGCTAAAGATTATAAGAAATGAAGATTTTTTGGGGGATATTTACTTGAATCCGGCGAAAATTTGTTGGATTGATTGATTTAAGTAGTTATTTCTGTAGAATCCTAGTGTCTTGAGAGTTTTTCAGCATGCTAAATCCATTTTTGCATTCATAAATGAATTCTGAACAACAAAAAATAGTGATTCGTGTAAATTTATATGGCCGGTTTCCGACCAAAAAAATTATTTCGCAGAACAGCTAGCCAACGCCTAAAAGATAGATACATGTGCATTGCTTTATGGTTGGTTTTAAGGGAATTAATCTCTTTTAGCATGTTCTATTTATGATTCGAGCTTTTTTATTAGGCATTGTAAAACAGCTTTTTTTAAGATTTGTTAATATTTGTTGTGTTGGTTTTTGCAATGTTTTTTGATGTAATTGCTTCGCCATATTCGTGGATGGTAAAGACGCTAAATCGCAATCCCAAAAATACAAAGCTTGAACTCGTCTTCGTATCCGTATAAAAAGTATGCACACGTTTTACTAAATCCCATAAAACTGATTCAGGTTTACTTTATTATAATGATGTTCTACCCAGATGAGCGTGGGCAATAACCATTCTCTTGAGTGAGGCTGTGTAGGATGTTAAATTTGAAGTAATTCAAATCCAATCCGTACAACCTTTACTTTAATATCACAAAGGGTGAGTATTTCCATTTAATGTGCACGGGAGTTGGTCCTTGCACATTGTTCAATCTCGGCCCAAAATATGATCCAATGGTTCAGATAAGATTTTGGGAATAATTGTGTTTAATATCATTGGGATTTGGTTTTGCCACAAATCGACGGCGCCTAAATCGACCCCGCTCTTGCCATGTGTCCTTCAACGTAGTCGGCATTCATGGTTCCATTTAATGGGCAGGGGAGTTGGTCGTCGCCGATTGTTCAATCTCGGCCCCCATTGTGATCCAGCGGTTGATAGGAAAGAAAGGTGTTTGATGACCTAGGCGCCCTCCTCGCCTGCATTTCATCGAGATGCATTTTTTTTGGTTTTAAGCTCCTCGTCGTTGTTGTAAGTGTTCGTTAACCATCTGAGGGCACCATTAAAGGGCAGGTGGTACCGCCATGCGAGCCAATCCATTCTGGGCATAGTGGCATGAAAATATGGAAATCCTCAAAATATGGCCATTCTTATGTTTCCCTAGCTCGAACCCGAGCCATTTGCTGCGCATGCAATTATGTTTTACGTGAGTCACGATATGGATCCTTTATGTGTGAATCACATTTATATTGTATTTCAGACATTTGCTTTCAAGTATTTTGATTTAAATTCACCTAGGGGAGTCTGCAGAACGAAGCATCCGGTCAAGTCAAGACTTTGGAGGACAGTCAGGTTCCCAACTGGGTATGGGAGTGTCTGCAGAGTGGAGCACCTGCGTAAGGAAAGACTTTGGAGGCCCGTCAGGTTCTCAATCGAGTCTGGGAGGGTAGGGTCTGCAGGATGGAGCACCAGCACCCGCCCAAGTCAAGACTTTGGAAGACGGTCAGTTTCCCAACCGAGTCTGGGAGCGGATGCAGAGTGGAACACCCGCCCGAGTCAAGACTTTGGAGGCCCGTCAAGTTCCCAACTGAATTTGGCCTTTAATTTCAAGTCCTGGTATGCAAATCTGAATATTGATAACGATATAAGTATGATATATCTGGTTCTTTGATCATACATATAAGCCTTACCGACAGGTTGTCCATTTGTATTGCTATGGTAGCTTACCCAA
>SNQJ01S0147509.1:19223-32728 GCA_010110895.2 Picea sitchensis
AAATATATTTATGCAGAAGGTATCTTAGGATAGTTTTTTAGAAAACCTTTTATTATTAAATAATAAAATCATTTTTAGATATATTTATTATGTAGAAGACATCTTAGGGATAGATTTTGTAGTTTGATAGGTTTTTTTAAATCATATTTATCTAGTTCAAAACTCCCAACAAAGAGCACGCACATCAAATAGCAAGCAGATCCAAAAATACAAAGGCTCAAAATCGATCAACATCAAAGAACACGCATATCCAAAAATACAAAGACTCAAAATTCGTCAAATTGATCGTACCAGTTTGCTAACCTGTGAATAAATGAAATGAACTCGGTTCTCGACATCGTCAAATCGATCGTACCATTTTGCGAACCTGTGAATAAATGAAATGAACCCGAGTGCCGACCCAAAATGCATTTTGTATTAAATTTAACTCGCATACCCCCTAACCAGCGGAATGAGAATGCCTAAGTAATGGTTCATTTTTATATTAATGGTATTTGGTAGAAAAGATGTTTAAAGGACTCTGTACAAATTGCAAGCTTAACCTTAAAGTTATGTTATGTGTTTTTCATCTTTAGTTAATGTAAAAAAAATACATTGATTTAATATCTTATATATTAAGGACTAAAAAAGAACATGAAGGACAAAGAGATGGAGTACAAAGAATGTAAGTGTGTTTCTTCCTTTTTTCTCATTGCAACAAATGTGCTATCTTGCATTTTTGCATAACGGTCAAAAGAAAAGAACGGGGAGATGCACAAACCTGCTAATGATTTGACGCGTGATATTGCAGTGAAGGTTGAGCGTTGTCGTTCAACCTTTCCAATGTTTATGGTTGCTTTGGAGAGTGTTAATCCTTGGGATTTATGTATAGTCAAACCCCATGCCATTTTGAGTGGGATTTGTTTCTTATTGCCACGTTTGATGGGTGGGATTGGTATTTTGTTGGGGTTGACATCATCCCATGGTGGGCCGAGATATGTATCAAACTCCACAACGACATATGCTGGCAAGTTTGGAGGGTTGACTCCTTCTGTGTAGGCAATTTGAGTGACCAAGCCTAGTGCTCCATTAACCAATTCTGTTTGGATCCATAAATTGCAAGTCAACATAACACATTGGCCAATGCATAAAAGGATTTCTTGTTTTAATAGATGGTCATCATCTTCCTTAGATATAGAACAACCAAGGCGTTCTGCGATGCAGCGTGCTATTGGCCTATTCAAGGATTGTAGCATTTTTTTATTATGTTGGTACACCAAGGTATTTGTTGCAAATAGGTGTATGGCCACATTTAAGTCTTTGCATTCTATTGTAGACAAGTATGTATTTGTATGAGATTGAAGGATCTCCCAATCTTTTTGTAGTGGAGATGCATTTCGGATGTTTGTCAATAGGTGACGAAACTGGACTTGTTGTATATCCTTCCCTTGTTGGCGGAAGCTTGTTTGCAAGGTTACAACAGTGGTGAAGGAGTTCCACAAAGACTTTCCCGGTGTTGCACATGTATACAAAGGTATATCCATAACAAGCGGGAGCTGTCCTAGATCACCAACAAGAATTATAGAATAATGACTAAATGAAAAATTGTTGGTTTCTGGAAAGGCTTTAGGTTGACGGCTTTCAATCTGCACAAATATTTTAGGCCCGATGAATCTCCTTTCATCAATGAGGACATAACGGATATGTTTCATCATTTCCTGGAACACTGCCAATGTTTGTGTTTGCAAAGGTTGGAAATTTTTTTGTTGGAATCTTAAATGCAGAATGTATAGTGGTTGCTTGTATGTTGAACGCTGCAACTCCAGTGGGAGCAAGAAGTAGTATTGGACTATGTCCATATGGAGATTGTTGATTCAATGAAGCTTTAATGCAATTGATCATATACGATTTGCCAGTGCCAACAGTTCCTTGGATGATCATTATTAGTGGTGCTTTTTTTCTTTTTCTTTTTGTTGTGAATGATGTAATACTATATTTAATGCTTGATATTGTTTGTGTGACAATTTATTAGCCGCTAGATTGATAGGTTCGTTCATGTGTAGCACATCTATACAAGGTCGAATGGTTTCAATGAATTGTGTTGCATAACTAAGAACTGCTTCTGGAATGTCTGGGTTGTTCCAGGAATAGTTGGTGTCAGTCACGATGTCCAAGTATGTCAAGCTCGTTGAAGTCTATATTCGCAGCATGGATCAACCTTGATAATAATTGCCACTCATTTATCTCCATGACGAGATGCATATTGGTATCATTTTCTTCAGCGTCCTCTAGTGAGGGAGTATGTGTAGATATAGGATCATTTTTTCAATCTATGAATGCTATTGAAAGAGCTTACGATCATGAATTTGTATAAACATTATATAGGAATAAGTATACATGTTTAGAGGGATGGTTAGATTATTTGAAGGGTTCAAACCTTTCTCATATTATATGATGTCCAACGCTGTGTGTTGAGATTGCAAATCATTTACTTATTTACTTTTCCACTAAAATTTATAATTGTTTTGTCTTGTAATCTGCATTAATTTTTGTGGCATTTGATTAAAAAAATCGATCAAGTGATCAATATCGAAAACATGTCTATTACATTCACTTTTTTTTATGGTATTGATATGAAATCGACTTATTAAAAATAGTCCTTACCGGTTTGAACATAAATGTTTCCTTTGGATTCATGTGCATTTCCTTGCAAGTACAAGGGAGTCTTCAAGTTTCTTGGTTACGGTCGAGAGGGCTTTAGATTCTCAATTCTCCATTGACAACTTATGTAGCGACACAGCGGAACTGGCTGAGAGATTTCGTGTCTATGCCCATAACAATGCACAACATAAATGAACTTCATGGTGCCAAAACAGATTGGTCACCGAGGAGATTTCCAGTCAAGGGAGGAGATCCAAACGGATGGAATTTTTGGAGAATTTAACGTCGGCTCGAGTTTCAGTAGATGCGTCCAACGATTCGAGCTCTGATCTCTTCGATTTAGAATTCCTTGGCACTGGCCCCTTTCCAGATCTATGGTTTTCTGTGGATTAAAAGAAATTTTTCAGATCACTACGAACTTTTGGAAAAAATGTGAGATTTTATTTACGAGTCAGATTCAAGAGATCTGGTGGATTTTCTTTGTTGTGTCATCATGTTGTGAATTCGTCCTCGAATTTTAATAGTAGATGAAGAACTGTATGCCGCAGGAACGAGGAATATGCCACAGAACATGACAAAGATTACAATAGCGTTTTCACTGTACGTGGCAGTGTTTAATTGGGTGCATAATGTGTCAATAGGTGGCAAAGTTTAATTGGTTGTGAAATTTTGATGTAGCAAGTTTCTAATTTGACAGTTTTATTAGGCTATTTACAGCTTTTTTTAATTCTTATGCATAAGACAAATTTGTTATACATATTTATTTTGAAATTTTGATGTATCAAGTTTTTAACTTTGCAGTTTCCATTGACTATTTATAATTTTTTTTAATTATTATAGGCAGATCTTGTTTCACTTTATAACACCACATATCGTATGGATGTGATCCTTTGCAACTCCATCTCTTTCACTATGATCACAAGTTTCCTTCACTTTTCCACATTATGGATTTCGTGTTGTTTTTATGAAGATTTTTTTCGAGGGTGACCTCTCCTTAACCGTATAAATATCCACATCGTGGAGTGGTGAAAATGTACTCACTTGTTTTCCAAATTGGATCCAGAACCACAACACCCTTTCAATGCTTCCTATATTCCTGTGCTGGCACGTTTGGCTGGCCATAAACGCATCTATATTTAATGATAAAAAGTTATCTATCCAACACGTCTCATCTCTCATTTTGGCAGAGGTAAGCCATCATGGCAAGACCCCACAGATTCAGCGATCGATTAGGCATCCCTGTTAATTCCCTTCAGATAGAGCGGTGGCTTGGTTCGACGGGGCCTCTCAACAGGGGGGTGCACTTTGTGGAGCCGGGGGGAAAATTGCCCTAAACCCCCATTCATGTATTCGCTGGACCTTGAACTGTGGACAGGGCTCAAACAACAAGGCTGAGCTATTAGGTGCATGGACTTCTCTTGTTCTAGCGAGCCGCCACACCGAGGACTTGTTACTCCTTGGCGACTCAAAGCTTACGATCCACTGGTTGAATGGACTGACAGACTTTCGTGTGGCAGCCCTCTCTTGCTGGAAAGATAGGACAAAAGATGCATCTCTTCATTTCAGAAAACTTACCTGCCAGCATATTTACCGCGAGGAAAACTCAGATGCAGACTTCCTCTCCAAAAAAGCCCTGCTCCTCCCTCCGAGCCAAATTTGTTTTTCATATTGGGAGGATGGCAACGAGGGACTTACATATAAGATCAAGCTTTGAACTATTTTTTCTGAAATCAATTACTCACTGCGAGTCTTGACAGCTCCTCGGCCGAGATCTACATCCGATTACTAGTTAAGAAGTGAACTCTGAAGTAAATTACTGGCAGTCTTGAAAGCTCCTCGGCCGAGATCTAACATCTGATTGCTAGTTAAGAGACAAAATATGCAGTTAAATATATCGCTGGCAGTCTTGACAACTGACTGGTAATCATAATAGCAGAACGTGAGCTTTGAATTGCTTTGTATGTCAACAATTGCTGGTTTATTAAACCAAGTTTGTAGCTGTTTTTCCTGGTTTTAGTGGCTGTATGGAAACTAGACTTATGTAAATTATTATATTCTGTTGAATATATAGAGCAATTTTTTCACGTGGAAAAAAAACCGTATAAATAAAAAATATATACACATCTTACTAATTATGCTATCCCTTAAAACTGATTCAAGTTTACCTTATTATAATGATGTTCAACCAAAATGATGAGTGTGGGTGATAACCATCCTCTTGCGTTAGGCTGTGTATGATGTCAAATTTGAAGTAATTCAAATCCAATCCGTACAACCTTTACTTTAATATCACACAGGGTGAGTATTTATCACCACAATAATGATTATGGTGCAAGCTCTATACTTTGGAAATTTCGGGTTCAGATAAGATTTTGGAAATAATTGTGTATAATATTTTTGCCATTTGGTTTTGCCATATAAATCGCTCTGGCCATGTGTCCTTCACCGTTCTCCTTTTTTCATTTTTTTCCTTTTATTTCAATATCTCATTTTTAATTAAATTCTCACTTTTAATTAAAGTGACCTTTTAAGAAGTATTTTTGTTTTTTTCTTTTATTTCAATATCTCACTTTCAATTAAAGTGACCTTTTAAAAAGTGATTTTGTTTTTTCCTTTTACTATTGAAAAATCACTTTTAATTAAAATGACTTTTGGATTTATTTTATTTAAAAAAAATAAAGAATCAAAATGTCACTTTTAATTAAAGTGACATTTTAAAAAGTGGTTTCTTTTTTTCCTTTTATTTCAATATCACTTTGAATTAAAATTGATCTTTTAAAAAGTGGTTTTGTTTTTTCCTTTTACTATTGAAAAAATACTTTTAATTAAAATGACATTTGGATCTATTTTATTTTAAAAAGTTGAAAAATTAAAAGTGATTTTTGGATCTATTTTATTCTAAAAAGATTTTTTTTATTATTGAAAAATCACTTTTAATTAAAGTGACTTTTGGATCTATTTTATTTAAAAAAGTTGAAAAATCAAAAGTAACTTTTGGATCTATTTTATTTTAGAAAGTGGAAAAATCAAAAGTGACTTTTGGATTTATTTTATTTTAAAAGGTGGTTTCGTTTAATAAAATCACATTTAATTAAAGTGACTTTTGGATTTATTTTATTTTAAAAAGTGGTTGCTTTTTTTTTATTGAATAATAAAATCATTCTTTTAAATATATTTATGCCGAAGGTATCTTAGGATAAGTTATTTTATTTTAAAATGTGGTTTCATTTTTTTCCTTTTATTATTGAATAATAAAATCACTTTTAATTAAAGTAACTTTTGAATCTAAATTATTTTAAAAATAATAAAATGACTTAATTAAAGTGACTTTTGGATCTATTTTATTTTAAAAAGTGGTTTCGCTTTTTTATTGAATAATAAAATCATTCTTTTAAATATATTTATGCAGAAGGTATTTTAGGATAGGTTTTTTAGAAAACCTTTTATTATTAAATAATAAAATCATTTTTAGATATATTTATTATGTAGAAGACATCTTAAGAATAGGTTTTGTAGGTTGACAGGATTTTTAAAATCATATTTATACAATTATAAAACTCCCTCCAAAAAGTACGCACAAGATCCAAAAATACAAAGGCTCAAAATTGGTCAACATCAAAGAGCACGCAGATCCAAAAATACAAAGACTTAAGATCCGTCACCAAAGAGCATGCAGATCCAAAAATACAACCCTGGTCTTGACCCTGTCAAATCGATCGTACCATTATGCTAATCTGTGAATAAATGAAATGAACTCGGGTCTCGACCCAAAATGCATCATGTATTAAATTTAACCAGCATACCCCCTAAGTGGGCAAATGGGAATGCCAAAGTAATGGTTGATTTTTATATTAATGGTATTTGGTAGAAAAGATGTTTAAAAGAATATGTACAAATTGCAAGCTTAACCTTAAAGTTATGTTATGTGTATTTCATCTTAAGTCAATGTAAAAAAAGAACATTGATTTAATATCTTGTATATTGAGAAATAAAAAAGAACATGAAGGACAAAGAGATGGAGTAAATTTAGTCACATGAGAAGAGTAAGAATGGGTTACAACAAGAAACCATATAAGATTGTTTCCAATAACTTTAGTATTTGAAAAGGCATTATAAGAAACCAAATGAATCCATGAGGATATGAAGGAAAAAGAGATGAAGTACATATCATAGAGTTATGAGTTATAATGACAAAGCATGTAAGTGTGCTTCTTCCTTCTTTCTCATTGCAACAGATGTGCTATCTTGCATTTTTGCATAATGGTCAAAAGAAAAGAAGGGGGAGATGCGCAAACCTATTAATGATTTGACGCGTGATATTGCAGTGAAGGTTAAGTGTCGTCGTTCAACCTTTCCAATGTTTATGGTTGCCTTGGAGAGTGTTAATCTTTGGGATTTATGTATAGTCAAACCCCATGCCATTTTGAGTGGGATTAGTTATTGCCACGTTTAATGGGTGGGATTGGTATTTTGTTGAGGTTGACATCCTCCCATGGTGGATCGAGATATGTATCAAACTCCACAACGACATATGCTGGCAAGCTTGGAGGGTTGACTCCTTCTGTGTAGGCAATTTGAGTGACCAAGCCTAGTGCTCCATTAACCAATCTTGTTTGGATCCATAAATTGCAGGTCAATATAACACGTTTGCCAATGCACACCAAGATTTCTTGTTCTAATTGATGGTCATCATCTTCCTTAGATATAGAACAACCAAGGCGTTCTGCGATGCAGCGTGCTATTGGCCTATTCAAGGATTGAAGTATTTTTTTATTATGTTGGTACACCAAAGTATTTGTTGCAAATAGGTGTATGGACACATCTAAGTCTTTGCATTATGTTGTAGACAAGTATGTATTTGTACGGGATTGAAGGATCTCCCAATCTTCTTGTAGTGGAGATGCATTTCGGATGTTTGTCAATAGGCGATGAAACTGGACTTGTTGTATATCCTGCCCTTATTGGCGGAAGCTTGTTTGCAAGGTTACAACAGTGGTGAAGGAGTTCCACAAAGACCTTCCTGGTGTTGCACATGTATACAAAGGTATATCCATAACAGGGGGGAACTGTCCTAGATCACCAACAAGAATTATAGAGCAATGATCGAATGGAAAATTGTTGGTTTTTGGAAAGGCTTCACGTAGACGTCTTTCAATCTGCACAAATAGTTTAGGCCTGATGAATCTCTTTTCATCAATGAGGACATAACAGAGATGTTTCATCATTTCTTGGAACACTGCAAATGTTTGTGTTTGCAAAGGTTGGAAATTTTTTATTGGAATCTCAAGTGCGGAATGTATAGTGGTTGCTTGTATGTTGAACACTGCAACTCCAGTGGGAGCAAGAAGTCGTACTGGACTATGTCCATATGGAGATTGTTGATTCAAAGAAGCTTTAATGCAATTGATCATATATGATATGCTAGTGCCAACAGTTCCTTGGATGATCATCATTAGTGGTGTTTTTTTTTCTTTTTGTTGTGAATGATGTAACGCTATATTTAATGCTTGATATTGTTTGTGTGACAATTTATTAGTTGCTAGATTGATAGGTTCGTTTATGTGTAGCACATCTATACAAGGTCGATTGGTTTCAATGAATTGTGTTGCATAACTAAGAATTGCTTCTGGAATGTCTGGGTTGTTCCAAGAATAGTTGGTGTGAAAGTCACGATGTCCAAGAATGTCAAGCTCGTTGAAGTCTATATTGGTAGCGTGGATCAACCTTGATAATAATTCCCACTCATTTATCTCCATGTCGGGATGCATATTGGTATCATTTTCTTTAGCTTCCTCTAGTGGTGGTTCTTCAACATTTGCAAGGGAACAGTCTACATGCCATGCATGGTAGGTTCCTTTTATGTTCTGCCAATTGTGTATGATAGTATCTTTTGAGAGGCCTATGTCAGTTGCAAAGTTACTGAATGGTTTGTATAGTAGCAACTCACTCCAACAGAATTCTTCAAAGGATTTGGAATCTAGTGTTGGAATGACTGTGAAGCGTGGCCAGATAAGGACAATCACTGGAGAGCTCCTTCGTCGCCAAGGGTTACTTTTTCGATGGCGACTATATGACCAATATATTGCAATTTCAATGAGAGGGAGGGGTTGAAGGCAAGGAGGTCGAGTGACATAGGCATCAATGAAGGTAGATACAAATAAACAATCAGATGGATCTTTGGAGACTCGACGAAAGATATGGTGACCAACATTTAGTGTCATGAAAAGCCGACTACATGTGACAAGGGGGAGTTTTGTAGCATATGATAGGTTTCCTGGGTGCCTATATCTCGGTTGACGATAGCTTTTGTGTGCAAACGTCTATAGGCAAATGAAGCAGGATCTGTTGGACTCAATGTATCTGTGATTCTAGTCAAGATATGATGATAGCTTTCCAACCGGTCCTCTGCTTTCGAAGCATATCTGGAAATATATTTCATAACTGCGTGACGAGAGAGGATAGGTTGAGAATCCATATTTGCTCGCCATACTATTAGTATGTCAGGGTTGTGGATGTTTAGACGATCATCATTCCTGGTAGGTTCATATTTTTTTTGACCAGAAGCATCAATGAAGAGAGAATAATTAGACTGTAAGGTCCATGGGCAATTATATCTGCATTGGAGCTTGGAGGCTTTCATACGGAGACATGTTGTCTTTGTGCACTTTGTATGGCGTTGTACCTGATTGAGGAGGTTTGTATGCGCCATATGGAAAAAAAATGATGTGAATGCACCAAGGAAGAGTTCCCAATAGAGCCACAACACATAAAGGCCAAGAGTTATCCAACGACTTAAATAGAGAGACCTTTGGTCATCTTATGGCTACTCATGAAAAATTTATGATCATTGTTGGGCTACAAATGTTTTTATCAATGTTTCGATCTCTTGTAGGACAAGAAGGGGCTACATGTGTCAACAAAACCAGGAAAATTGATAATCATTGTTGGGCTTGACTACTCATAGTTGCTAATCAAAATATTCAAATTAATCTTTATTATTATAGTCATATGAATAGTATTGATTATCATCAATAACTAAGTGCATTGTTATCATTCCACTTAATCGATTAAACGCCTACTTAAATAGGTTATCTATATTATTCTAAGTAATCAACTTAAATGTTATATGATCGCTAAGGATAAATCGTCATCCACTATACATCAAAGGGATAGAGACTCACCACATCTATGTTTATAGGAAAATTTCTAAATTTTTCCAAGGCTTTGATTTATATATTATTAGTATTAACTAAAATAATATGATAAGCTTCAAGATAAACAAGTTTGTTAAAAATAAAAAAATCTTGATATTGAAAAGTTTGTTAAAAAAAAATACGACACTCAATTTGAATTCGAAATTATTTGATAATAGTTAAAATTTAAATTTAATACTTTACTTGAAGGAAAATCTTGTAAAAACAAAAAAAATTAAATTTAGATTCTACACTTAATAGATGGATTGAATTCATCATAAAAGGCGTTACAATTTCTTAAAGAAAAATCTTATAAAAACATAAAAAAATGAATTTAGATTCTACACATAATAGATGGAGTGAATTTATCGATAAAAGGCATTGCAATTTCTACAATGATCAAATTCTATAGTAATAATGTATTTGATGTTTGCCAAATACAAATTTTGGTAAGCGATTGCAACTGCATATAATGTGTGAAATTTGGATCATATACTGTCACGACTGTGACATAAAATAATTATCACCACAATTATGACAAAGTCTATCAATATTTTAAATGAAGAATGAAATAATATATAATAATGAAGTAAAAGTTGACTAATGAAATAATATATAATAATAGATATGTTAGTTTGATTTTGCTTTTTAAATAATTTATATTTATATTCTTTTACAAATATTGAATATACTCTATTTAAAGTTCTTTTTAAAAAATTATATTTTTATTTTTATAACATTATTCAATATACTTGATTTAAATTTTAGATTACTTGTTTATGGTTGATTATTTTATTTTTTATAATTAAAGAAACTCTAAAGACAACTTTTGCAATGGTATGGATTGTGCTAAATAAAAAATAAAAAATTGTTTAAATTATAAGAATAAAACTATATCATAATAAAAACATTAAATTGAATTGTCTATGTAGGTTTCCACAATTAAAATTGTGGATAAAGTTTTTGTCGTTTAAATTATTGTAATTCTAATATAGATAAGTCACTTGGGGATTGCAGTCGGCTTAGGTTACACCAATCCTTAACATGGGTGTCTGCTCTCGACTAAACTCACCGTAAAGGTATTGAACTCTAATTGCCTAACAAACCAAACCAATTGAGTTAGCAAAAAAAATTTGACAATTCTAATAGACAATATTAATTTTGAAATTAATTAAAATTATAATAAAAACAAATGGAATGTGATTAGTAACAAGACACTTATTAAACTCTACCCAAAGAGCACTGATATGTCATATCCTTAAAAAAAAAGGTATAGATTGTTCAAAGTCTCATAATGCAAACTTACGTAAATATATTCCCTTCTTCAGTATTTTGGATGTCTATGGAGGTTATTCCTAGAGCTATTCTATCAAAAATTCGACAATTAATGTTTGCATTTATGTGGAGTGGACAAAGGGCAAAGGTTCGTCTTCATCTTTGCAGATGGGATCTCCTGGCTAGACCGAAACACAGTGGTGGATGGGGTCTTAGAAATCTTGTTTATTTCAATTCTGCCTTAATTGCTAATACATATTGGAGGGCACTTAATGTTGATAGCATCTGGAACATATTACTTCAGGGTAAGTATCTGGGGAACACTCCTTTCATAGATTGGATCCAATTGCCTACTCATTTGTAGAGAAATTCATCGAATTTCTGGAATGGGATGACTAGGAATTTAGGTGTAATACTACACTGGTTACGGTGGAGTCCCGGTTCGGGCACCTTGATTCGCATAGGCAGGGACAAAATTTGTGGAATGGAGAATAGTTCTCTGTTGTCTGACGCTTTGTGCTTGCAACTTCAACATAACCATATAATGCATCTAGCCTAGGCGAGCATTTCCGACAGGCGGTTCCAATTTCCTGAAAGTTGGCGATCCAGTGAGTCATTGAATCTCTGTGACCAGAATGGAATTGAGTGGAGTTCTTTCACCTTGGCTTTGAGAGAGGTTAGGATTACACTCAGGAATGCTAAGGACTCTCTTGTTTGGGCCGACGGGGACGCGTCAGGTGCCATTTCGACCTCAAATCTTTATCGGGCACTCATTTCTCCTTTAAATTTTATGTGACAAACCGTGGATTACCAAGTTCTGGAAATGGCCAATACAACTTAAAATAAGATTGTTTGTGTGGCTGGCAGTGTTTGACAAAATCCTCACTTGGGATGTGTTGCAGAGACGAGGCTGGGTTGGTCTAGAGATCTGCAAGCTCTGCAATGTCAACTCTAAAACGATAGACCATTTATTAGTTCACTATCCATTCACGCAAGCAGTCTGGCGAAAGTTATATAAAATCTTTCATTTAAATTTCCAGTGGGAGGGTACCTTGGTATCTGATTGTTTTTATAAGTGGACTTTAGATTTTTCTGCTTCGGCAAGCATGGCAGCTATTGCTTGCTGGCATATTTGGATTGAGAGAAACAAAACTCTATTTGAAGACTTCAGCCCCTCACTTGACTTAGTAGTTCATAGGATTTGAGCTTCCTTTTCTTGGCAGCCATCAATTATGAAACACAACATAAACAAAGTGTGCGAATTGACTCTACCAGAGGGGGTCACATTGGCATGTTTTGATGGAGAAACACTATCAAATGGAAGTTGTTGTGCTGCAGGGGTATTTTTCAAGTCTCATGATACGAGGATAACAATAAGG
Source organism: Picea sitchensis (assembly GCA_010110895.2). Lineage (NCBI taxonomy): Eukaryota > Viridiplantae > Streptophyta > Pinopsida > Pinales > Pinaceae > Picea > Picea sitchensis. The sequence goes on from SNQJ01S0147509.1 coordinate 31,711, forward strand.
TACCTAAACTGCGGAGTGGGAACCAACACAAAGGCTGAGCTCATGGGTTTGTGGGCGACTCTTACTTTGGCTTCACATTGGACGATTGATAATGACCAAATCTTGGGGGATTCGAAAGTGATCATTGACTGGATTAATCAAAAGGGTCAACTCCATGTGGTAAACATTGAAGGCTGGAAAATTAAAACAGTGGAACTGGCAAGAAATATGAAAAATACAAGGTATAGACATATTTATAGGGAGCACAATAAAGAGGCTGACTTACTGTAAAAAAGGGCGCTTAAGGAACCAAAAGGTAGGTTGTCAGTATTTCACTGGGAAAAAGGGGAAGAGAGCCCACATACTCACCTTAATATCTTCGAAGCTTGAACTCATAGATCAATGTGTGATCGAGTTTCTTTGTGGAGAAGCTGGGTGTATTATGGAATTTTTTGATACTTTTTGTTGACTGCGTTACTTCAGAACAATATGTAGGTGTGAGCCTTTGTTTTATCAGTATTTATTTCTTCTTTGTATTCGATGCAGTCAATTACCATGTGGCTGGTCACTTTCATTTGTATTGAAAGAAATGATTCCGCTATGTAAAAGAAATTATACATTATATAATTTTGAGTCATTTTTCTATTGAAAAAAAACAACTCGAGAGTGATTCCAAGAAATCCTCAATCACCAAACTCAGCAAAAGTAAAATAAATATCACAAAGTTGATTGAAATTGGAATTATGACAAAACAATTTGGACAAAAATCTATAAAATTGGAATTATGAGAAAACAATTTTGACAAAGATGTAGCTTTTTGAATTTACAATAAATAAAATGTCATATATTTAGTTATAAAGAACATATATCTTTTATTAAAAACAAAGAATATTTAAAAATATATTTTAACTTTAATACAAAATTATATATTTATATATTTAGTTATAAACAACATATATCTTTTATTAAAAATAAAGAATATTTAAAAATATATTTTAACTTTAATACAAAATTATATATTTATAGTAATTTTATATTA
>SNQJ01S0147511.1:0-23737 GCA_010110895.2 Picea sitchensis
CACACTCAAACCCACTTTGGGTTAAGTTTCCTAAATTAACTTTATGTCTCCTAATTCACCCACAAAGTGAATGAATAGTCATTTAGGCTAAAATGACCAAATTTCACTTTTGACTTGAATCTCCTAAGTCAAAGTGAAATTAGACATGAAGTACAAGGCACAAAGTACATAGTACTTCCCACGTGTTTAGGAGCTCACAAATACATGGGGAACACTTCCCAAGGTACATAATCTCAACAAGTGTGTGGACCTAGAGGAAGCACATGGCCTAAAAAATGCATTGGAGGCTTGGAGCACTTAGAGGAGGAGCATCGGACATTGGATGAAGAGTGCCCTTGCCATGGAATCTTGCTTGTGGATCGCCATCACCTTGGAGCTTGACATGTGTCACTTGTAAATGGATCACTTCACTTTTGTGGGCCTACTTGTAGTGGACTAGGTCTACTAGTCATTGTACGCCTCCCTTCACCTCTCATATAAATAGAGGAGGAGAAAGTCATTCTCATCCTCATGCTTGGAGAGCTTATTCATTATCATACTGGTGTTTAGAGATGTGAGAAAAGGAGAGTTACTCTCTCTCTCTCTCTCTCTCTCTCTCTCTCTCTCTCTCTCTCCTTCGTACTTTATCTCTCTTTGTCTTAAGGCAATAGGGTTTCTTGGAGCATTCTTGAATTTTAAAGTTAGGTTTTGTTCTCGAGGCATTGGAGTTAGGGCTTGTTAATTAACCCTAGCTTGTACTTGTTGAGGAGGAAGAGAAAAGTAGACACTTTGCATGAAGCCAAGGAGTACTTGCTAGTGGTGATTCTAGTTTGTTGGAGTATCTTTGGTGGAGTTAAGGTTTTTCTTGGTTTTCCCTAGCTAGGGTTTTGGAGAGCTAGTGGTGATTCTAGCTTGTTGGACTATCTTTGGTGGAGCCAAGATTTTTCTTGGTTTTCCCTAGCTAGGGATTTGTTCTTTGAGGAATTGGAGTTAGGGTTTATGAATTAACCCTACGTTGTACTTGTTGAGAAGGAAGAGAAGTGTAGACACTTTTCATGAAGCCAAGGAGGACTGGTAAGTGGTGATTCTAACTTGTTAGAGTATTTTTGGTGGAGCTAAAGTTTTTCTTGGTTTTCCCAAACCAGGGTCTTGGATCTTGTAGTATTGTACCAGCTTCTGACAAGTCATGCACATGTACATGGACTTCATTTCTTCTTTATATACATGAAGTTTTCAGTTATCCAAAATTGTCCTTTTGCAGATTTGATTTTCAACTATCATTATCTTCATGGTTTGGTAATTTCCTGCAACTAATGTCTTGCTGATTTGACATAAGTTAAGGCTGAAATTGTTAAGGGTTTTAACACTAATATTGAAAATAATAGGGCAGATTTACTACTGTAATTTCTGCTATCATATAGTGATTTTGAGATCTGGTTTATGCTTGAAAAGATTCCTCTTAAAAGCTTAAACTTGTTGGCATAAGTTTGGTATCTTTTCTCTCGATTGCCCACTGTATTGGGCTTGTTGTGCAATGTAATATTGTCCGTTGGTTGCTGCTGTAAATTATATTAAAGTCCATCCCTAAGGCTGATAAATCACAGGGGCTATACGCAGAAAACCTCTAGTAAACAAGTGAAATTACTGAATTTGCATTAACTGCCCTATATTATGTTGATGTTTGTAATATCGGACAAGTGCTTCCGCACAAGTCTAAGTGTCTAAACGTGTGGAAGTCATCCAAAGCCTTCTACCTTAGTAATTTACTTTAATTAATGGAATTATTAAAGTAAATTGCTTTTATAAATTAATTGAGTTTAATTTAATGAAATGCTAAAGTTATTAGCATTAGTTAATTAAATTAATCTTAGCCATTGATCTCAAGTGAGGTGAGATCTAATCTCAACCATTAATCACTTTGGAGATTAAGGTTAGGGTTCAACTTAAGATTATAAAAGCAAGGCTAGGTGAAGGGGAGAGACACACGACACAATCTTGGAGACATCTACTGGAGTCAGTGACTCATAGAGAGAGAGAGCAAAGAAGGACTTTTGCTCGAGGAGATCTCGGACAGGTGAAGAAGGACTTTCATCTACAGCTCAGTTCACTCTAAAGGAGAAGGAATCAAGTGTGCAGCAGCAACAGCAAGTATAGTCATGGATCGGGTCATACAAGTCATATGCAGGCCACAGGTGCAGAAGGGCACGTAAATACGCGGATCGCAGGTGCAGCAAGGCGCATACATATGTTAACCGCAGGTACAACAGGGCATGTACATACACGGGTCACAGATGCAGAAGGGCATGTACAGATGAACTGTACAGGTTGCGACATGTGCGTACATACGGACTATATAGGTTGGGACTTGCACGTACAGTTCATACAGGTCACAATTGCAGGGCCATACAGCGGCAACAGAGGTGTTGAGCAACATATCAGACTGTCATTTTTTGTTGTACTTTTCTTTTTCTATTCTCATTGGGCAATTTTCCTAGTTTGGGAGCCCCTTGTAAGCTTGGAAGTTCCTTGTAAGCTTGGAAGTTATTTGAATGAAAAGCTGATTTTGAAGGGGAAATTTTTTGTGTTGTGTGAAGTTTGGTTTCCATATTTTTGCTTCTGCTATTTTATTTCCAACCAGTATAATTTATTATGTGTGTTGTAATTTGATTGCAAAAAAGGAAATACATAAAGTAATAATCTATCTAGGTGTTGGGAATTGAGATTTGAACATGATATTCAAAGTGTGTTGAAAATTCAACATGCTATTAGGGCTTGCACTGTGAGAGGGAGACAAATTTCAGATTCACAACAGTTTGTGCGGCAAGTCTGTTAGATCTACAAGGAGATCTCTGCAGATCTATAAACCAGTAGTGAGATTTTTGTGGGTGCTTGAAGGAATAAGCACACGACAGTTGGTTTTGTGCAAATCTAGTAATGGCAGTGACTAGTCTCAGGTTTGAATACCGATTGGATGGAGCATTTACCTTCCTACCCTAGAAGGTGAGGGTAACCTTGCTTTTGAAGAAACATGACCTTTGAGAGATTGTAGAAAATGTTGTTCCTCCACCGACAGATGCAACTCAATTGGAAGCTCATGAGAAGAACATCAAATCCCAAAGTGTGATCATGGACGCTATGAGATCCTTCACGTGGCAGAGAAGCAGTCGGCCAGAGAAATGTCCAAGGCTCTACTGAATTTGTTCCAGAGTGACAACTTGGAAAGAAAGATATCTTGAGAAACAAGCTCAGATCCATCCAGATGTCAAGATTTGACAATGTTACTAGTTACTTCATGAGGATCACTCAGACACGTGATCAACTTGTAGCTATTGAGGAGAAAGTGAATGACGGAGAACTTGTGAATGTGGCATTGAATGGTTTCACCAAGTCATGGGAACCATTTGTCAAGGGGATCTGCGCTCAGGAGAAACTTCCTAATTGGGAAAGACTTTGAGATGATTGCACCAAAGAAGAGGCTCGGGAGGAGTCTAAAGCCAGCAAGCAAAGAGACGGAGAGGAGAACCTGGCCCTGGTCAGTCATCCTAAGAAGGGCAAAGGAAAGGGTTCCAAGGGCAATAGTGAAGGGGAAACCTCACAGCTAAGTAAGAAGAAGGACTTGCATAAGATCAAGTGTTTCGCGTGCCACAAGAGTGGTCATTATGCATCTCAGTGTCCAGAGAAGAAGGGTAAGAGTAAATCACAACAGGTAGTAGCATCAACAGAAACTCGGGTGGATGAGTTGGCAACGAAGTTTGAGGAATTCACACTACTCTTCTGCCTTTCTACCAGTATAGTCACAAGGAATGTGTGGTACGTGGACAAAGGTGCATCTCGTCATATGACTGAAGCACAAGAGCTATTCAGCAGTCTAGTGGAGGACTCAGGGATCCATGTGGAGCTTCATGATGAAGCCAAGTATGCAGTGAAGGGAGAGGGAACAATCTTGTTCAAGCTTGAGTCAGGAGATTCGTTTGAGGCCAAGGGCGTGCTATATGTACCAAGACTGAAGAATAATTTGCTCTCAGTCTCAGTTATGGAGGACAAGGGTTTTTTCATCACGTTCAAGAAAGAGAAAGTATTCATACGTCAAGACTCCAGAGGGATTTGGCCCAGAGACAACAGTGAGCAATGGGGTTAGAAAGGGTAAGTTATACAGGTTGAAGGGAAAGCCTCTTCAAACGACCTTGGTACATGACAATGACAACCTATGTGAGCTACAGCACAAGAGGATGGGACACCTACACTACAGGGCGTTGTTGATTCTGAGGGAGATTGTCACTGGTCTTCCAGATTTCAGTTTTGAGTAGCAAGGCATGTGCAAAGGGTGTGCTCTTGGAAAGAATGCCAAAACCACTTTTCAAAGCAACGAGAGTAGGTCCAAGGGGTTCTTGGATATTATACATTCAAATGAGAGTGGATTGATGTTAGTGGAATCAATGCAGGGAGCACTATACTATGTGACATTCATTGATGACTTTTCCTAAAAAACCTGGATCTTCTTTATGAAGACCAAGGATGAGGTCTTCATTCGGTTCCGAGAGTTCAAGGCTCAGGGGGAGAACCAAACAGGGAAGATCAAGGTCTTGAGGTCGGATAATGGGGGGAGAGTACACCTCTAAAGACTTTAAGGATCTCTGCAAGGTGGCAGGACTCAAGAGGGAGTTGACAATCTCATACAACCCTTATCAGAATGGGGTTGTCGAGAGAAAAAACTGGTACATCATCGGTTTTGTCAGGGCTATGATACATGACCAGGATTTGCCTATGTTTCGTTGGGCAGAGGCATGTAACACAACAGTATATGTGCAAAACAAGAGTCTTCACAAGATATTGGGGAACAAGACTCCTAAGGAAGCATTCACAGGGGTGAAGCGAAAGATAGGACATTTTAGGATCTTTGGTTGTCCAATATACATCCATGTGCCTGATGAAAAGAGGACAAAGTTGGAACTTTCAGGGCATAAGGGCCTATTTGCAAGGTACAGCGAGACCTCAAAGGCTTACAGGATCCTCATACCAATGCAGAGGAAGACAGTTCTGAGCAAAGATGTTAAGTTTGACGAGAACTTAGCATCTAGGAAGTCTCATGAGTTACAACCAGTGGAAAAGACGAGGAGCGGGAGGCTTTGAAGGGAGAACCGCGTTCAGAGGCTTCTAGTTCAGGGAGTCAACCTTCAAGTGGAGAGGAGGAGTTAGCCCCTTATAGTTATGTCAAGAGACCCAGGGGGTTTGAGCAGACATTGAAGGATGCTCAAGAGCATGTTGAGGCTCCTAGGAGCACTGTTAGGGAGAGCAATTCTCCTAAGAAGATTCCAAACTTCATCGCACTAATAAATAACGTCATTGAAGAGGCAGCAGATCATCAGGTTTATCAGAGTGTTATGGTGTAGGATGATGTGTGGGATATTGTGCCAAGATCGGAGGGATAGCCAATTCCAGGTGCAAAAATACCTTCCTTGCTAAGAGGGAGTGTTGATTTTCGTAGCATCGAATAGGTACTTCCACACAGGTCTAAGCGTTTAGACATGTGAAAGTCGTCTAAAGCCTTCTACCTCAATAATTTACTTTAATTAAAGGAAATATTAAAGTGCTTTTATAAACTAATTGAGTTTAATTTAATGAAATGCTAAAGTTATTAACATCAGTGAATTAAATTAATCTTAGCCATTGATCTCAAGTGAGGTGAGATCTAATCTCAACCGTTGATCACTTTGAAGATTAGGGTTAGGATTCAACTCAAAATTTTAAAAGCAAGGCTAGGTGAAGGGGAGTCACACACAACACAATATTGGAGATATCTATTGGATTCAGTGACTTATAGAGAGAGAGAGAGCAAAGGACTTTTGCTAGAGGAGATCTCGAATAGGTGAAGAAGGAATTTCATCTAGAGATCAGTTTAGTCCAAAAGAGAAAGAAGAAAGTGTGCAACAATAGCAGCAGGTACAGTCGCGGATTGGGTCGTACAAGAGTCGTAGAGAGCATCATACGAAAGTACAAAAGGGCACATACATAAGAATCCCACAGGTACAACAGGGTGCATACATACACAGGCCACAGGTGCAGAAGGGCGCGTACATACGTGAGCCGCGGGTGTAAAATGCTAATTTCTTAAAACCAGTGCCTAGATAAACTAGATCAAATCTATAATACACTACTGGAATTATTTAACATTTAATGCAGCGAAAAACAGAAAAGCAATCACACAGTGCACAATTATTTTTTACTCTTCTAAATCAGTTCATCATTCAAATATCATCAGAACTTACAAGAGTTCCCTGACTTGGAAAATGGCTTTGAGAAAATACAGACAAAACAGCAAAACTGAAAACCCAAGAATCATCTCAACTGCTACCCTGAGATTGTTGTACGGCATGTTGTTGTACAGATCTGTATGGTCGTACGGATCTGTTGTACAACCCTGTACGGACTCACACGTGTGGGTTGTGGTGTTGTTTGCTCAACCTACTATTGCTACACAGTTGAACGAACTCACACATGCGGTTGTTCTGTTGTACGACTTCACACATGTGGGATGTCCTGGATTGTACGACCTATTGGTAATCAATGTTGGACTTCTTGTTGAATCCTCCTACTAAAATCGTCTCGCCAATGGCTAAAACTCAGAACTTTGATTTTCTCACTTATCCACGTGACTTGTGAATAAATGCTCTCTATGTCTTTGTCCTTTGTCCTCTCTATCTTTTATAATTTGACTTGAGCCAAATCCCTAATCTCAACGATCAAGATCAAATGATGAGATGAATGGCTCTCTTTTAATTAAATCACTAAGTGACTCAATTTAAGCACTATATTAATTAAAAGTCACTTTAATAAAAGACATTCACTTTATTTATTAATTAATAAGGTGAACTTTAGAAAAAGCATAGCATACATTAAATGACGATTTCTACAAGTAGACGACCTTGTGGAAGTACCTGTCTAAGCTACAGTCGCTAACATTCCCTCTTAGCTAGGAAGGTATTCTCCACCACTCTAAGTTTGTCTCTGAAGAAGACGAACTTGCACTTCACCAAGGGCTTGGTTAAAATGTCTACCAACTGCTTATCTGTAGGAATATATTGGAGCTTGATTGCTCCCTTCAGCACCATGTCTTTGATGAAGTGGTATCTGATCTTGATGTGTTTTGAACTGTTGTGAAACACTGGATTCTCCGAGTTTGATGCAACTCTGGTTATCGTGGATCACTATTGGCTCAAGCTCCTGACCAAACAATTATGTGAGTAGCTTGCGAAGCCAGATGGCTTCACAACTAGCTAGACTAGTCACCATGTACTCGGCCTTAGCTAAACTCCGTGCTATTGAGGTCTACTTCTTGTTGAACCAGGAAATGATTGTTGACCCCAAGATGAAGCAGCACCCAAAGGTGGTCTTCCAATCTGTATCGTTCCCTGCCTAATCTGAATCTAAGTAGCCCTGCAACCTCACACCATCTCCACCAAGGTACTGCAATCCATACCCTAATGTGCCCTACAAGTATCTGAGCACGTGCTTTGTTGCAACCCAATGAACCTCCTTAGGCTCCACCATGAACTAGCTCAAGGTGTTAAAAGCAAAGCAGATGTCTGGTAGAGGGTTGACCAGATACATCAACAAGCCAATCAGTTGTCGGTACTATCTGGCATCTTCCAACTATGAATCTGAAGAATCAATCTTTCTCAGGTTGGTCACCTTCGGAGTGGCCATCGGCCTACTATCCTCCATCTCGAATCTCTTCAAGATCTCAAGGGTGTACTTCCCTTGCCCAAGGAAGATCTCGCCTAGTCATTGCCAAACCTCAAGTCCAAGAAAGTAATGCATTGGCACGATATCCTTCTCTCAAATTCTGACGCCAAGTCTGACTTACATCCAGCAATCAGCTTCTCTACCCCTGTCATAATAATATCATCCACATACAGCACCAAGATGAGGTGCTGAGATCCAACAAGCAAGAAGTATAGGTTGGGATCTTCCTCACTCTTGGTGAAGCCCATGCCCTGTAGATAGTTGTCGATCCTGACATACCAAGCCATGGGCGCCTGTTTGAGTCCATACAGGGTTTTCTTCAAACTACATACATGCGTCTCTCTGTCATGGACCTCAAACCCCTGCGATTGCTCGATGTAGACCTCTTCCTCAATGACTCTATTGAGGAAGGAGATCTTCACATCCATCTAATGGATGCTCCACACCATCTCAGAAGCAATAGAAAGTACTGCTCGGATAGAAGGGTATCTAACTACTGGAGCAAAAGTCTCCACGTAGTCTACTCCCTCTTTCTGAGAGAATTCTCAAGCCACAAATCTCGCCTTGTACTTCTCCACACTGCCATCTGCTGCATGCTTTACCTTGTAAAGCCATCTAGAAGTCACCACTAACTTCCCTTCTGGCCTCAGCACAATCTCCCAAACATCATTCCTCATGATGGAGTTGTGCTCCTCCACCATGGCATCTCTCCATACCTGTTGGTTGGTTGCTTCCTCAAAGTTGGAGGGATTTGAGTCTATGATGTTGGTCATCAAAGCCATACACGTCGAAAACTTTCGAGGAGGCCTGCTCTCCCAGAATGTGGTCTTGGGAGGCTCAACATGCTCCCGAGCATCCCGCAAGGTTTGCTCAAACCATCTGGGCACCCTGACTGAAGTCGAAGGGGCTAACTGCTCCACCTCCTATAGAGTCTGGCTCCCTGCACTAGAAGTCTCTGCTCTCGACTCATCCTTTGGGCCCATCTCCTATGGCCCCTTTGCAACTATGGGTAGACCCTGAGATTTCCTAAATGCCAAGTTCTCCTCGAACTTGACATCTCGGGTCACCACTGTCCTCCATTGATCTGTCATGAAGACTCTATAGGCCTTTGAATCCTCGTTGTAACCCACCAATATGCCCCTCTCTCATGAGGGCTACAACTTTGTCCTCTTCTCCACAGGGATGTGGATATAGACTAGGCAACCAAAAATCCTGAGATGTCCTATCTCAGGTCTCCTACCTGTGACTGCTTCCTCCGATGTTTTATCCTCCAGTATCCGGTGTGGGCTCATGTTCTGCAAATACACAGTTGTGTTGCATGCCTCGGCCAACAAAAACAAAGGAAAACTTTGATTGTGGATCATGGCCTTCGCCACAATGACGATAGACTAGTTCTTCCTCTCTGCAACCCCATTCTGCTACAGGTTGTAGGCCACAGTCTTCTCCCTCTTGATCCTTGCCTCCTTGTAGAAATCATTGAACTCATTGGAGGTGTACTCACCCCCATTGTTTGTCCTTGGCACCTTGATCTTCCCTCCTATCATGTTCTCCACCTGAGCTTTGAACTCTCTGAAATGATTGAAGACCTCATCCTTGGTCTTCATGAAGTAGATCCAAGTCTTCCTGGAGAAGTCATTGATGAACGTCACATAATAGGATGTACCCTTCACTGAAGCCACTAACATAAGCCCACCAACATCAAAATGTATTCAATCCAAAATGCCTTTGGAGCGAGTCTTGCTACTAGGAAATGATGCCTTGACATTCTTGCCAAGAGCAACACCTTTGCACACCCCCTGATGATCCAGACTAAAGTCTGCAAGCCCAGTCACCATCTACCTCAGTAATGGTAAAGCTTTGTGATGGAGATGTCCCATCCTCCTATGCCACAGCACGAACATGCTCTCACTAGTGTGCATCAACGCCTGAAGTCTATATAGGTTCCCATCCCAGACTCCAATCCTCAATGCAATGTCTGGACTGGCTCCCTCTGGGCGAATGAACACTTGCCCCCTCCGAAAGTTAGCCTCATAAGCTTTGTCCTCCATGACTGAGATGGACAAAAGGTTCTTCTTCAAGCCAGGTACATACAGTACCTCCTAGGCATCAAAGGATCCTCCCGACTCAAGTTGGAACTGCACTTTCCCCTGACCCCTCACTGCATACTTGGCATTATTGCCAAGCTCTGTGTGGAGCTCTAAGTCCTCTAATAAACTGTTAAACAACTCTCTAGCCTCTGTCATGTGGCGGGATGCGCCACTGTCCAAGTAGCATGCACTCCTAGGAGTAGTGTTGGTAGAAAGGCAAGACATGAATGAAAAATCACTCTCGAACTTTGATGCAAGTTCACTTAACTATCTCTGTTGTCGCTGCAACTGTCTGTGGCTTCCCCCTGCCTTTCTTTCTCTATGGAAACTGAGAAGCAAAGTGGCCATTCTTATGGAAGATGTAACATTGGATCTTTCTCATGTCTCTCTTATGCCCAGACTGTTGTCCCTCTCCCTCACTGTCACCTTTCTTGACAAAAAAATTCCCTTTGCCTTTCTTGGTTTTGCTGACAAAAGCTAAGTTTTCATCTCCTCCTCCTCTCTGCTTGTTGGACCTCGACTCCTTCCAAGTCTCCTCTTGAATGCAATCATCCCAAAGTCTCTCCCACTTGGAAAGTTGCTCCCGAGCACAGATGCCCATGATGAATGGTTCCTAAAACTTGGTGAACCCATTCAGAGCAACATTAACTAGTTCTGCCTCCAAGACTATCTCTCCAATCGCTGCAAGCTGGTCACGGATTTGTGTGATCCTCATAAGGTAACTAGTAACATTGTCGGAGAGGGTCAATCTGCATTCTCTAAGTTTGTTTTTGAGAATCATTTTCCGACTCATATTATCACTTTGGAAAAGTGATACTAGGGCATCAAACATGTCCATGGAACTGGCCTTCTCTGCTACATGTGGAATCAAATGATCCTTAATAGTTTCTAGGATCTCCCTCTGTGCCTTTATGTCTTTCTTCTCCAATGTTTCCAGTACAGTCGGATCTACAACTAGCTGCACCTCCTGTGCGCCCTGTGCTGCAGTTTGTGCTGGTGTTGGAGTTGGAATACCACTGGTCACTATATCCCACAAATCTTGTTCCTTCATGAGCAGTATCAGTCTTGCCTTCCAAGGAAAAAAATTTGAAACCCCATCAAGTCGATCCTCAACCTTCACACTAATGATTGACATGGCTATCCTAAGCTTTGTCCTTCATGCTCGCTGAAATAAACTGCACTAAATAAACTGGATTTGCTTTTCTTTCAGAGCAAGAGCTCCGATCCCATGTTAATTTCTTAAAACCAGTGCCTAGATAAACTAGATCAGATCTAGATTACACTACTGGAATTATTTAACATTTAATGCAGCAAAAACTAGAAAAGCAATCACACACAGTGCACAATTATTTTCTGCTCTTCTAAATCAATTCATCATTCAAATATAATCAGAACTTACAAGAGCTCCCTGATTGGGAAAATGGCTCTGAAAAAATACAGACAAAACAGCAAAATTGAAAACCCAAGAATCATCTCAACTGCTGCCCTGAGACTATTGTACGGCCTGGTACTATACGGATCTATAGGGTCGTACGAACTCACACGTGCAAGTTGTGTTGTATGCTCGGCCTGCTACTATTGTGCGACTGTACAGACACACATGTGGTTGTTCTGTTGTACAGTTTCACACGTGTGGGTTGCCCTGGACTGTACGGCCTACTAGTAATCAATGTTGGTCTTCTTGTTGAATCCTCCTGCTGAAATCTTCTCACCAATGGCTGAAAGTCAAAACTCTAATTTTCTCACTTACTAACATGACTTGTCAATAAATGTTTTATGTGTCTTTGTCCTTTGCACTCTCTGTATTTTATAACTTTGACTTGAGTCAAATCCCTAATCTCAATGGTCAAAATCTAACCACGAGATCAATGGATCTCTTTTAATTAAATCACTAAGTGACCCAACTTACGCACTTTATTAATTAAAAGTCATTTTAATAAAAGACGTTCACTTTATTAATTAATTAATAAGGTGAACTCTAGAAAAAGCATAGGATACATTAAATGACGATTTCCACAAGTAGACACCCTTGCGGAAATACATGTCTGAGCTACAGTCACTAACACAGAAGGGTGCATACATACGCGGGCTGCAGGTGCAGAAGGGCACGTACATATGCAGGTCGCAGGTGTAGAGGGCACGTACATACGCGTTGTACAGATTGTAATATGCGTGTATAGTTTGTACAAGTCACAGTTGTAGGGTTGTATAGAAACAGCAGAAGTGTTGGGCAACAAATCAAGCTGTCAATTTTTGTTGTACCTTTATGTTTCTATTCTCAGTGAGCAGTTTTCCCAGTTTGGGAGCCCCTTGTAAGCTTGGAAGTTATTTGAATGAAAAGTTGATTTTGAAAGGGCAAATTTTGTGTGTGTTGTGTGTGAAGTTCGATTTCCATATATTTGCTTCCGTTGTTTTATTTCCAACAAGTATAATTTATTTTGTGTGCTGTAATTTCACTGCAAGTAAGGAAATACACAAGGTAATAATCTATCTAGGTGTTGGGAATTGAGATTTCAATATGGTATTCTGAGCATGTTGAAAATTCAACAATTTCTACATGGTATTAGGTTGTACTTGGGAGAGGTGCTTGACCTTGTCGAGGTTGTTGGGTGTCAAACCCTAACTTGCTTGAGAGAAGCACTTCGGCCTAGAATGGCTTCTCTACTTCATATTTTGTTGATTTATTGCATTAAGGATTGTTTCAGAATGTGCAAGATGATTCTTGGTCTTAGAGAGAGTGAAAGGTTGGATGGAGCTTCCAATTTTTTTCCTTGGAAGCATAGGCTATAGATGCTTATGGTGGAAGCCAATCTTTGGGAGCATGTTGTGAAAGTGGTTCCAATATCTACCGATCCAACTCAGGCCTGCTCATCATAAGAAAAAGTTCAAGGCAAAGAGAATCATTCTTGATTCAATGAAAGATCATTTCATCCCTCACATTGCAGGGAACACAATAGGTAAGGACATGTTTGACGCTTTGGTTGGTTTATTTCAAAGCTCTTGTGCTTCTCAATAGATGCTCTTGCAAAACCAACTTTCAAAGCCATGAGCATGAGTAAGACAGATATTGTGGTGAGCTACATGACTAGGATCATAAAGTTGAGAGATCAATTAGGAGCCATTGGGACAAAGGTTGAGTATAAGGAGTTGGTGTCCATTGCTTTGAATGGACTTGTTCCATCCTAGAGGCATTTTGTTCAGGGTACCTGTGCTCATGAGAATCTACCACCATTTGCAAAGTTTTGGAATGATCTTTTGCAAGAAGAAGTTAGATTGTAGGCTTGTTCAAAACAACAAGAGGAAGTAGAGGGGACTCCTCTAGTGGAGAGGGCAAATAATGGTAGCAAGAAAGGCTCCAAGAAAAAGGAAGGTACAAGTACAAGAAAGAAGGTTTTGAGTAGGGTGATGTATTTCCAATGTCACAAGATGCGACATTATGCCAGCCAGTGTCCATTTAAGAAGAAAGGAAAGACCAAGAAACAAATTGGCATTGGGGTAGTAGCAGGAGTAAAGGAGGATTCTTCTCAGTTTGAAACCGCCTTCTCAATGGTCTTTTGCTTATCTTCTAACACCATATCTAGTATTGGTTGGTATGTGGACAATGGGGCATCGAGACATACGACATATGACAGGCCACTCTTCAGTAGACTTCAGAAAAGAGAATTAGAGGTATGAGTGTGGACTTAGGTGATGATGCTACTTATCCTATGAGAGGATTGGGCTTTATTTCCTTCCATATGGCATTAGGTGATGTTCTTGAATTGAGTGATGTTTTGTTTGTTCCTGGTTTGAAGAAAAATCTTCTTTCAATTTCTTGTATGGAAAAGCTTTTGTATAGAGTTACATTTGAAGGGCAATGTTCCACTATCAATGATTGTAATCTGGCCAATGCAAGGATGTTGGTTACAGGTGTGCTAGATGGTGTCCTTTACAGCTTGCTTGCAGATCTTACAACACTTGTACATCCTAGAGAGAAACTAGATGAGCCTTATAGATTTGAGGAGGTACATATAGAACATGGATGGTGAGATGCCATGGAGATAGGTTCATAATCTATTGTGGAAGCAGGGATTGTTTCCAGGCTTCCCGCTAATCGGAATGTTGTGAGACAACATTGTTGGATTCTCTCGAGAAAAGGAAGTTGATTTTGATGATACTCTTTCCTTAGGATTCTCTTAGAAAGAGGGAGTTGACCTAGTTGACGTCGATGCATCAGTTGTAAGAGGTTTTGAGGTGCATGGGTGAGATACCCATGTATCATAGGTTGTTGACATTTTTGGCCCGTGATACTAACTTAAGAGATGATGGAGTTTGGCAAGTTTCTATTGATCCACAGTTATGTTCCTTCATATTCAAAGGTGGTCAACATTCTTTGGAGCTTTGAGATGTTGTGATAACATCTTGTGTTGTTGAATATAGTGACACTTTTATGACTTACAGGATTTATATTCGAGCACAACAGAAGGAAATAGTGAGTAGAGATGTGAAGCTTGATGAGGATGTGAGGTCTTCTAATTCACAACATTCTCCTTCGAAGATTGAATGGAGTGACGAGCTTGTTGTTTCAAAGATTGCTTTAGAGATCAAAGCAGAGTCTAATCCAGAGATAGACGAGGTGAGATTGGGGGTGGATATGCATTTACCTTCTACTACAGCATGTAGAAGGTCAAGATGGCTTACTCCGACATTACATGATGCATATGAGCATGTAGGAGCACCCAGATCTCCAATAAGGGAAAGCATACCACCTAGAAGATGTGTTAGTCATGTTGCAATGGTTTCTTCCATTTGTGAGCCTTCTAGTTGTTTTGAGGAGAACTATGATGCCTTAATGGAGGATGATTTTTGGGTTGACTCTAAGACTACAGTAGGTATAGATTTCCAAATGGAAAGGTTGGTTGAGTTGTAAAGGAAGATGACGGGTGTTGGTAAAAACACTTTCCTTGTAAAGAGGGAGTGTCAATGTTCATGGTTACTTTGAAAGTGTTTACACCATGTTTGGGGGTGGTTCACATGATGTGGTGTGCATGGTGTATGTTTGACACTTGGTTGTTCCGAGACGGACATGCACATTGGGGGTGGCGTACACATTGATTGCTAGATCTTGGATGGGTGCTTTAATGACCTTCTTCCTATTGATTTTTCATCTTAAGCAATTAACTAGATTAGTGTTATTTTATTATTAAACCATTAGCACAATAACTACATATAAAGGATCGCTGAAAGAATAACATTCACAACAATTTTCCTCAATATAGATTCACCAACCAAGAACAATGCCTATCTCCAAGAGAGAGCTAACAAAGCAGAAGATCCTCAAACCCTTGACTCGGGAAGAGTAGCGCACCACTTAACCAAGATATATCCAAGAGATAGACCAAGAACCTTCACAACGTCACCTCCTAGCTGCAGTAGCCTCTCCCTCCAAGACTTGCGCACTTCTTCTTTAGTCACAAAACTTGTGTTGTGAGTGTGTGTTCAAATGAGGCACTGGGCTCTCTTATAAATAGTAGTTGGCCAGCCTAGATTAGGTCTAGGCTGACCTATCACATTATCTTTCTATTTTTCAGTTTACTTGTCCAGGCACAATAGGGCAACTTTTACAAAGGCACAATAGGGTCGTCTTAACAAATATAATATAATAATATTCCTTAGGGTTTGTCTTGGTCAAATACAATAAGGATATGTTCTGAAGTTGCTTAATCTTCAACACTCCCTCTTAGCAAGTAAGGTATTCTTCTTGTCACAGTCATCATCACAACTTCTCCGCTTCTACATACTTGGTCATTGTCTTGTTGTCAATCATGGATCTATATATCATAGGAAGTTTTGCACTTTTACTGGACTAGCGTACCAACCT
Organism: Picea sitchensis; assembly: GCA_010110895.2. Classification (NCBI taxonomy): domain Eukaryota; kingdom Viridiplantae; phylum Streptophyta; class Pinopsida; order Pinales; family Pinaceae; genus Picea; species Picea sitchensis. The sequence goes on from SNQJ01S0147511.1 coordinate 15,670, forward strand.
ACGTTGGAGTAGCATACCAGCCTACGTTGAAGTAGCATACCAACCTGCGTTGGGGTAATATACCAGCCTGTGTTGGAGTAGAATACCAACCTGCGTTGGGGTAGCATACCAACCTTCATTGGAGTACCAACCTGCACTGGGGTAGCATACCAGCCTGCATTGGAGTACCAACCTACGTTGGGGTAGCATACCAGCCTACGTTGGAGTACCAGCCTGCGTTGGAGTACCAGCCTACGCTGGGGTAGCATACCAGCCTGTGTTGGGGTAGCATACCAGCCTGTGTTGGGGTAGCATACTAGCCTATGTTGGAGTACCAACCTGCGTTGGGGTAGCATACCAACCTGCACTAGAGTAGCTCCCACTGTTGGGGATCTCATCACTTCCCTCTACTAGGGAACACATCACTTCCCACTTCTGGGGAACATATCACTTCCCGCTTCTGGGGAACACATCGCTTCCTGCTCCTAGGGAACATATCACTTCTCGCTTCTGGGGAACACATCACTCCCGCTACTAAGGAACACATCACTCCCTCTCATGAGGGAAAATCCTTCTGGACCACACCAAGCTTGTCTCTGAAGTATTTGTACTTCTCTCTTGACAGAGGCTCAGTCAACACGTCTGCTTCCTGCTCGTCGATAGGAACATACTAGAGCTTTACAGCTCCCTTCTGTATCATCTCACAAATATAATGGTACTTGATCTCGATGTGTTTGGACTTGCCATAACATATTGGGTTCACTAGCAACTTTATGCAACTTCGGTTGTCATAAAAGATACAGGTTTCCTTCAACTCGAGATCAAACAATTTTGCAATCAACTCTTGAAGCCACACTGCTTTGCCACAAGCTGACCATGCTGCTACATACTCTGCCTCTGCGGAACTGAGTGCCATATAGGTTTGCTTCTCACTGAATCACGAGATCACAGTTGATCTCATATTAAAGCAACATCCGGATGTACTTTTTTGGTCTGTGACACTGCTTGCCCAATCTAAATCTGTGTAGCCCTGCAATCTTATCTCGCGATCTAAGACATATCCGAGTCCATAAACGATTGTACCCTTTAGGTACCTCATCATATGTTTTGCTGCAATCAGGTGAACATGTCTAGACTCAACCATGTACTGACTCATTGTGTTCACCGCAAAACATATATATGTTCTCATGTTCGTCAAATATATCAACGGACCAAATTTTCACATCACATTGTAAAAAACCAGTACACTTGCTCACCTGCAACTCAATATGCACAATCATGTGCTAGCTCTATGTGCTTTCTGCAAAGCACTATCTGCCTCACTGCCTGAGAGTATGGCCTATACTCTCTCTGCAATTGTTCCTACTGGGACTCTGCACCTGCACCTGCTCTTTCTGAAGCGGAGAATGACTGCTCCATTCTCACTATAGTTGTTGAACTCTGAGAGTGGCTCCTCTACTCTATCACGACAATAGCTTCATCTGAAACTGAGAGTGGCTCAATAACTGCCAGTGAAGGTAGCTTATCCTTTTTCTCTCGAGGTAACTCAATCTTCTCTTGTAGTCATGTCCCGACTCATGTACTGCACTATCTGGCACTTAAGGTAACTCAATCTCAAATAAGCGACTGTCATACCTGCTCCCTCTGAATCTCATACTGCATCGGCTTCTTTTGATAGATCATGGTTATTTTATAGTTGATCTAACTGGCTGTATTCACGATCACCAGAACTATTTCTTTGATTTTGGGTATCATCCGTCCTGGAGGTGTATTGTTCCCTACATGAGCAAACTGGCTCCCTTTGAGCCTTGACTTTTTCTGAGTCTACAATATCCTTAGAGTCACTTCAAGATATAATTGGTGTTGGATACCAAGTCTTAATATGAAAAGTTGAGTCAGACTTCAAACGAATTCAACTTCCTGTCAAGGTGGCTTCACTGTCCACTGACCAGGTCTTCTCATCGAGAAATTGTAGGATATTGTGAGCCATACATGATGTTGATGTATGACACTAATGAGCTCCCGTACCAGGGTCATTTAAATTTTAATGTGCTCATTTCACCATAGACAATATTACATTATTGTCACACAACCATAGGCACACATGCCACCCCTGAGCATAGAAACTATCTTTTAACTTTAAATGAGACATGTTGGATTCTCGTACTAGGGATAATGATCCAACAAGCTAAGATAAAAATGCATAAAGACTAATGTTATTAAACTTAAAACTGAAATCAAATATGAAGGGTGCGTACCTGGAGCGTGCATTGTCAGACTGCTTGCTTGATCTGTACGATGTCTAGATGAATAATGATACTTCTTCACAATTTGCACTTGGCCCTCATGATACAAAAATTCTCCAGTTCTTTTACTTCTTGAACTTTAATGTGGGAAGAAACGAGAGCTATTAATATCACTTGATATGGATCAAATGCTTCGGAAGCACCAAGTCCTATATCACAGACGATATAGTTCATCTGAATCATCTTCTTTTGTTCTTTTCCGATCAAGTTCATCTTCTCCTGCGAAATCAGCATGATGTCTTTTAAACTTCCTGTTTCTATTTTGTTCTTTTGCTTGGGGACAATTTCTTGCAATATGTCCCATCTTCTTGCAAATGAAGCATCTGAAGCTTGAGAGATCTTTATGAGAATCTTGTCCTTTATGAGGCTTCTGAAATCTTTTGTGAGAGTGAATTTCTTTCTTGTTCTTTCCTTTTCTTGCGTGAGTTGTTAGAGCTTGATCTTCATTGCTTTCTATCTTTTCCTTTCTTGCCTCTAATCTGGCTTGTTCTTGAGTACAGTCTTCCCACAATTTGTTGAACTTAGTTAACTTCGTTCTAGAGAAGATTCCTTGGATGAAGGATTCCCAAGAATTTGGGAGACCATTCAATGTGATCATCGTTAACTCAGCTTCTTCAACTGAGTCTCCAATAGCTTCAAGTTGCTCTTTAATCTAGGACACTATGGTTTCTGTATTTTGCATCTTCACATTCTTGAGTTGTGTCCTCAAGGTCATTTTCCGATTGATGTTCTTGCCTTCAAACAGACGGGATAAGGCATCCATCATTTGCTTTGGGGATTTTAATGCTAAAACATGAGGAATCAAGTGGTTCTTGATGGAATCGGCAATGATCCTCTTTGCTTTGATTAGATCCTTCTTATATTTGGATTTGGCCTCATCTCCCTCTGGCTCTTCAATATCTTTTTCAACAAAACTTACAAGGTCATTCTCTTCTAGAATGAGCATCACTTTGTACTTCCATGCTCGGAAGTCATCAGCTCCTTCAAGCTTTTCGTCAAACTCGATACTAGTAGTCATCCTGCCCAAAACAAGTAAAATAACAAATAAATTTTCAAGATGAGGATCTTAGACCTTACTAGAGAGATTGTTGAGTAAAAGATGAATTCTGTCACAAAATCTGCAGCAGTTGCAACCAGACCTAGGGTTTATGAGGAAACCCTAATTTTTCAACTTGTAAAATTTTGAGTTTTGGTCCAAGGAATACATTCGCCTTGCCTAGGCGAGTTCCTAGGTGTGCTTACTTTCTACAACGTCCTCCTTAAACAAGAAAAACATCACACCTGGAGTTTATGCAGTTGCAAGCAGTTTACAAAATTTCGACAAACTGAGAGTTTATGCACAGGAAGAGGTGCACTAGGGTTAGGAGAGTCTTCCTAAGCTCTTAGCTTCTTCATCGAGTTCTTTTGTGTTGTGAAAATGCCTTCTTTCAGGCCCGCTCTAATACCATATTGATTTCTCGTCTTAAGCAGTTAACTAGATTAGTGTTCTTTTACTATTAAACCATTTGCACAATATCTGCATATAAAGGATCACTGAAACAAAATTTCAACAAACTGAGAGTTTATGCAATTTACAAAATTTCGACAAACTGAGAGTTTATGCACAGGAAGAGGTGTGCTTGGGTTAGAAGAGTCTTCCTAAGCTCTTGGCTTCTTCAACGAGTTATTTTGTGCTATGAAAATGCTTTCTTTCAGGCCCGCTCAAATACCATGTTGATTTTTCGTCTTAAGCAGTTAACTAGATTAGTGTTCTTTTACTATTAAAGCATTAGCACAATAACTACATATAAAGGATCATTGAAAGAATAACATTCACATCATACACAAGATTTACCCTGGGAAAACCCCCCAAGGGGAAAAACCCAGCAAACTTCCTCAATATAGATTCACCAACCAAGAACAATGCCTCTCTGCAAGAGAGAGCTAATAAAGCAAAAGATCATCCTCAAACCCTTGACTAGGGAAGAGTAGCCCACCACTTAACCAAGATATATCCAAGAGATAGACCAAGAACCTTCACAACGTCACCTCCTAGTTGCAGTAGCTTCTCCCTCCAAGACTTGCGCACTTCTTCTTTAGCCACAAAACTTGTGTTGTGAGTGTGTGTTCAAATGAGGCGTTGGCCTCTCTTATCAATAGTAGTTGGCCAGCCTAAATTAGGTTTAGTCTGACCTATCACTCTATCTTTATATTTTTCATTTTACTTGTCCAGGCATAATAGGGCCAACTTTTACAAAGGCACAATAGGGTCGTCTTAACAAATATAATATAATAATATTCTTTAGGGTTTGTCTTGGTCAAATACAATAAGGATATCGTCTGAAGCTACTCAAGCTTCAACACTTCCTTGGAGAGTTGGAGGCCTATGGGACTTGGTGGCATTCTTCATGTAGCATGTGCATGAAAGGAGGATGCCTTGCATTGCAAGAGGAGTGTTAGGCATTCTGGAGGACGGCCTTGAGCACTAGATAGCATGGGGTTGCTTGCATGGAGGATGCCTTCCATTGGAGAAGGAGCGTTATGCATTTTGGAAGAGGCCCTTGAGCCCTAAATAGCATGGGGTTGCTTGCATGGAGGCTTACTCCTTAATTTGTGGACAAAATATGCTAGCTGAATTTTGTATAAATAGAGATCATAAGATCTCATTTTAAACATAATTCTCCCTCTTGTGAGAGGCTTGGTCTGAAATTTTCGGCCCCCTTGGCTCTTTTAGCTCTCGTGCACTTGTTTTATGGCTATTTTATGAATGGTTGATGGAGGAAGGCCTAGCGCTAGCTTTGGATGATGCTTTCTAGCTCTTGTGGTGAATTGTCTTAGCATTTCTCTTGATCTTGGTATGGTTTTTACTCTCTTGCTATCATTTTATTCAAGTCAAGTATTGTTATGTTAGGAACTAGGTGGGAAGTATAAGGGCATACACCCCCACCATAGTCTTCTCCATTTTATTGCTTCATCTCATTTATTACAAGGGTTTGCTAAGAGAAGTATAAGGGCATACACCCTCTTAGCTTAAACCGTAGTTTAGAGAAACTTGCCTTGGGGAATAAAAGGGCTTACACCCCCAAGGAGGTAGCTTCTCTAAGCTGCTCGTGACTCCATTAACCCAATAGTAAAGGCACTAGTCATTGATTTGCTGCATTGGAGAAATAAAATATTGCATTGTGAAACGTGATTTTCGGTCATTTTTACTTCTTGCAAAGTGGATTGTTTTCCTTGTGCCTTGAGCACCTCACGGCCATTAGGGCATCCCCATCTAGGGGCTACTTATTGTTGTTGTTACAAAATTGCATCTTCAGCCATTAGGGCTGTAAAAACCCTAACTTACTTGCTTGAATATATCTCTTATCAACCATTGGTTTTTGCTCAAAGTTTGCACACTTACTCTTCTTGTCCTAGCGCACTTTTTGGAAAAGTTTGAGGAGATTTTAGTGGTTGATTTTCTTGTTGTAATACATTGAATGTTACAGCCATAAGGCTGACACAATTTGTTGCAAACAAGCTTAGTCACTGGGTTCGCCGAATTTAATCGAAAAAATTCAAAATACGGCGAATTTTATAGGGACCCGAACTTAATCGATTAAATTCGGCGAACTTGATACCGTATTTAATGGCTCGATGCACTATCATGTTGATTTTTCTATATGAGATGATATAAGATAGATGTATTATTACAATGATGAGTGTTCCATATATAGAGAACATATGGTGACCATCCATGAAGGGATGCGTCCCTTGGATAATAAATAATTATTTATTATTATTATTACTTATTATATATATTATTTAATAATCAATAATTCTATTATTAATTATTAATGTAGGAGAAGGTCTTCCCGATGTTGTCCAAACATCAACATATCACAGATCCCAAAGCAGTAACACGTATCCCAATGCGATACATGGCTCCCAAGGAAAATGACACAAATCTCAATGATTGTAGATATGATCAAATATGAGTACATAGATCCCAAGGTAGCATCACAGATCCCAAGGCAATGTTACAGATCTCAAGGCATGGTACAGAAATCCCAATGCAAGGTACATGCATGGATTAATGGGTCTAGCTTCTTAGCAAGCCATTAGGTGATACACACCTAGTGATTTCTCTTAGCACAACATAACAACTAAGGATTAATTTTAATATTTTCCTAAGTTTACCTAATGGCCACAACTATACATGTGACAAGTCCTATGAGTTTTACCTAAGGGCCACAACATTAACCCTTATACATGTGACAAGTCCTATGACAACAAATATTTCCAAAGTACCTAGGTCAAAGATAGGTAATCCGATGAATAATGATGGAAAGGGGAAGGTAAAGACTTCATGTGATGACCCTCAAAGTCATTTATATGCATAGGTCTTGTTATTTTATTCATCTAGCTTTCATGAAATAGGATTTTTTATACAATAGCCTTCAAGAGGGAGCTTTAGCACTGAGTTACATGTCCTCGACACTGTTTCTTACTATCCTTTTTCTTTATTGAACAAGTCCCTTTTTCTTTACATATTTATAGACAAGCTAGAGACTAAGGGCATTGACCTCATAGCGAGGTGGCATTGCTCAAGCTTTACATTTCTGGCTTTTGACTTTATTGCTCTTCACCTCTAGCTTTTTTGGCTTTATTAATTTAGGCTTTCATCATTAGACCTTTATTTTAACATTTGACAAGTCATACATGATCGAGATAACTTTTATATGGACGGAATTGCTCTAAGAGCTTAAACTAGTTGGCATAAGTTTGGTATTTTTTTCTTTTGGATTGCCTAGTGTATTGGGGTTGTTGTGAAGTGAAATATTGTATATTGTTTGTTTGTTACTCTAAATTATATTTCAGTTCAGCCCTAAGGAATTCACAGGGACTAGATGCAAGAAACCTCTAGTAAAGGTGAAATTTCTGAATTTGCATTAACCGCCTGTCACCTCTCCAGGAGGTACCTTAGAGTTTTTTTCACTTGGCTACACCATTGTAAGCCAAAGGATGCAAGTTAAAGCCATGTAAACCACAGTGGATGATTTTTGTAGTGGACTTCCAGACTTAGTCCAATCATGATCAGTCCCTTTATGTCCCCATCTCACTATCTCTCGTCGTGGATAGGATTGGAGGTCATGGCACAGATCTATTGGGACACATGATTGTATGGAGCTACAGGTCTTATGTAGGGGAGATTGTAGTTTGTGGGGCCTAGTCTAGTCCATGTCATGCACACCTATGTCTTCCCACATGATTATTTTTCTATTGGATCTGTAGGCATATCTTGGCCATGGTACACTATCATTTTTTGTTCTCAACATGGAAGTCTCACAAAGTTTTCATCATTGCACGTCTTTTCAGGCAGTGCACGTTTCCCATTGCATGGGGTCTCGAGGCCGAAAAGACAACATAGGCTCAGATTGACTGTCTTCATGCATACTCGACATGCCACGTCGAAAATTTTGAAAAAAATCGGGTTGTAAGCAAAAAATCAGTTGTCGAAGCATCCCACAAGCACATTTATGAAGGAAACGTGGCAAAAGGTCGCTCTACGGAATGCAAGGATCAAGTCAATGGAAAAGATGAAGTAAGCCTCATTCCTGACAAAACCCAAGTATTGGAATTCATCTATCCGACAATTTCTACGTGGTTCTAGTAAAATAAACCATTCAAAGCTAACTCATAAAGGGCCACCCCTTTCATTTCACTTTGACCATGGTAAAAAGGATAAAAGGAAAATATTTATTATAAGGTTCTTTTAACATAAAGTTCCAACACATTTAAATGATATGGAGCTTTCACCCATA
>SNQJ01S0147512.1:0-14148 GCA_010110895.2 Picea sitchensis
ATCTTGCTAAGGGAAAAGACCCTTTATCCTCATAGTTTAATATTGGAATGGTTAAATGGGGAGGCCCTTTTTTAGGGTTAGCATGGATAAGTGAAATAATTAGGTAAGTGAAATAAGAAATGGGCATAAAGAGACGAACTAATGGTTTACCAGGAAGAAGAAAAGTCTATTATAAGATAGGGATGGAATAACAGATCCAGATTAATCTAAAGTATGTATTATTGAAAATATAGATATACGCTATTATAAGATGGAGATGGAATAACAGACTCAGATTAATCTAGAGATACGCTTTGAGTGGCCTCACCAAGAAGCTTTCTTTATCAATGAATGCAAGTTGAGATGTGAGATCTTGTGGAATTTCTCCCAGAGTAGTGTGGTCGGTCTTTCTGTTTTTGATACTTTTTGAAATTTTATAAAATACGTTTCCTTTCGTCTTTATAATGTTACGTTCCCTCGGTTTAAAAACACATTTTTGAAATTTTATAAAATCTGCAGTCCCTTTCATTCATCTTGCAATATCATGTGGTGTCGTTCGCTGTTTTAGTTGGAGATTGAAATGACATGCATTCCTCTGTTATAAATAGGTACTTCGGTGTGAGTGGAACCTATTAAAGGACAGAGATAATCAGGCCAATTTTTGCTACAGAGAATGTATTAAACTTCGTCGCAAACGACATAAATGAAAGCTGAGTTGTTCGGTCTGTGCAAATGTATCGACCGAAGAAAGAATTGTCTACTGGATTTGGTCGAAGAATCATAATGATTGCTCGACATAACTCGTGTATAAGAAAAGGATTGATGGACTACAGCCATTCAGAAGATTTTACACCTATCATCGGGTGGCAAAATTATAGGTGTGAGAAAGCCCTTTAAATTATATAAATTGACAATCTAGCTTCGCATGATGTCGCTGTATGTAATCACCATCAACTTTGTTTTCGAAGAAAACAACTATACATCACAAGTTGTAATAATTTTATAGCCAAAATGGAAACAACCTAATTTATGTGAACTTAACCAGATTTCATAAGTTGAATTTACAAAGATGCATTAGAATAAACAATTCTCGTTTTCAAAAAAGAAATCGAACTTTATAAACAATATAAGCCTACATTACGATCAAGAATTATTTTCAATTGTGAAAAATATATTTAAATTTATAAACATATCAACCTTCTTCTTTACTAATACCAGAATCATTCCCTTCATATAAAAAGATTTATAAATTTATAAACTTTGAAAATCAGGGTTTGTGAAATATAAACTCTGAAAATCAGGGTGAGAATAGCTATGGTAATAAACAATTAAACACGTTCACATTTAAAACAAAAATTTTAAACATACATTTTAAACACATTCACATTTAAAACAAAAATTTTAAACATACAGGAAACTTACCTATCCCCGGCGCTCACGACCTCTCCACGACCCCTACGACCTCCGCCTCACTTGCGTTGTGCTCGCGACCTCCCGACGACCTCCGCCTCACGTCCGTACGCTCAACGACCTCACGACAACGATTACACAGAGCTCTCACAGAGGTGAATACGCCAACAAATTTTTCTAAACATTGCAAATTCGATGTGTGGCTAATATATAAACCATATTTCGGCCGAAAGATAGTTCGGCTGAAAGATAGTTCAGCCGAAATATAGTTCGGCCGAACTATTTTTCGACCGAACAATGTTTCGGCCGAACAATGTTTCGACCGAACTATCTTTCGGCCGAAAACTTATTGCCGGAAAGAAAATATCCGGCCGACCAAATTTCTACACACAAATCAAGGGCGCAGTTATTGCTCTGTTCGATTTGGCGTTTATTTTTTCGGCCGAAAATAATAGCTTTCAGCTGAAAAATATTTTTAGTTCGGCCGAAAAAAGGTTTTTCGAAATTTTGGAGACCAGATTGTCACGAAAGTGTAACCCACCTTCGTGATTCCACCCTACACTTTCTTGTATTCTGCATGGTAGATTATTATATACCTTACGCTTTCATTTCTGTACTTTTTACTATGTAAAGAAGGTGTTGGACTTAGCATTTTAATTGAGAACTTAATTTTTCCCTTAGCCTTAAGTTCGCTACTTGATTTGATTCCCTTGGCTCTCGATCCCTAAATGTTGTGACTGTCCTATTGGTTTTTGATTTATTGTGAAGAGTTTTTTTTTACTTCATCCTCATCCCTAGATCATCATTCCACGCTTGAGCAATTGGCCAGGAGCTGGATCGAAGATCATCACTTGGGTGTTAATATAACTATAGATCCTAAAGCCCTACTTTTTTATGCGTGGATGATGAGCGAATGATGTTTATGCCCAGTCGTTTACCCCTGTCGATTGTTCTTGTCTGATTGAGGGTATTTGTGCCTTCTTGCATTGAGTAACTCTACCATTATTATCAATCCTTTCTGCGAACCGTTGATTACCCTTGCGTTTTTAACTCCACGTCACCAAATTTTTAACTCTACGTTTTACCATTTTACAGTCAACATTTTTCCCACTCATCAAACTACGACCTTGCCATGCTTTAGACTACGATCTTACCCTTCTAGACTGTAAATTTTATTTCACGTTGTTAGCATTATTAGTTATCATTTTTGTCATCATTTTCAATTGGTTTTATATCTGCATTTTATTTACTGGAAGCGTTATCAGTTTTTGATAGTATTTTCATTAGCCCATTTAATGGCTTCTTATGTACCCAACAGACACATAAAATTAATACCCTTAGCATTGGAATTTGATGCAGGAGCATTGCCCACATCAAGCGAGCCAACACATCAAGAGGAGAACAGCTGGATAAGCCAGCGCACATTTTGAAATACTTGGGAATTGTTGTGTCGCTCTTTAATGAAGTCATTCATAAAGAAGCGCACTTTGTATATGTAATGGACCTTGAGCCTTTAAGCTCTCATCCTTAGTAGATAGGAAGGAATTTAATAGGTTTAATGTTGTTAGATAGGAATTGATTGTAGATTTGATAGTTGTAGAATTCGAGAGGGAAAACGGATATAGATACCCTCCTTTGTATCATTGTATTATTATCGAACAGGAGCCAGAAGAGCAGAGCAACCAGAGAACCTGTGGAGAACACCCATGTATAGATAGAATTAATAGAAGAGAGTCTTTGATTCAATTTCATGGTTTGTGTTGTTTCTCTGCATTGATATTATGCTCATGGATGTTTGCTTTCTGTTATGTATTTTCTTTGAATATGTTATGCATGTGATTTCATAGGTTTAATTGAAGTCTGAGAGAGAGAAGAGAATGAGTTTCAATTGTTTCTCTGTTTGAGCCAGGAGATTCCTGCATAGAGTGCAGTCGAATTCATCCACATAGAGTGCATTGATGAGGCTAGACAGTTAAACCCTTGTGCTCAAATTACCCAGAAGTTAATTTGGGTTGGTAGAGCTGTGCAGGAGGAGTGCAGGTTGAAATTGAAGTCTCAGTAGCTAATCTGAGCACAGGAAGACAGAGATTTCTGTGGCTGCAAGTGCCCAAAGTCTGGAAGACTCAACACTTTGAGAGCTGTTAGAGGTCAAGTGCAAGAAGCGTGTGCAAAGTCTCTGAGGGAGTCAGAGTTGATAAGCTCAGGAGGAATAGTTCCTTCGTGATGCAGTGTAGGAGTGCCAGGAAACGGCTCAAGGAAGGGTCAAGTAGGTTGAAGATATTGATCGAGAGAATTCCTTCCGGAGAAGGAATCGACGACCAGGTATTGCAGGGAAGATTCACGAATTCCTGCCGACCGTCAGATCTTGGAGAAGTTGTGAGGGTTTTAGCCCTTAGGCACGAGAAGAACCAAGAGCCATCGGGGGTTGGCTTATCGGGTTTTACGAAGGAAAGAGTTTCACCTTCGTTGAAATCGCGATTAGTGATTTCCCGATCTAACCGGAGTCGTTGATCGATAGGGGACAGGTGGCATCAGATCCCGGGAGGTCGGGATTCGGCATTCGGGGTTTTCAAATGCAAAGAAATTGTGAACGGTGAAATCGCGATCCTGCAATTCCCGATAGAGAGGAGAGAGGAAGTGACGTGGCAAGGAGATAACGCACGTGCCATCGGAGTTCGGGGTTCGGAGGTTCGTGGTGTAAGTGGATCGTGACATTTCATGCACCGATTTCCCGATAGGGAAATCCCCAACAAGCATGGAAGCGTTGACCTTTGACCCATCGGGGTTCGGGGTTTGGTTAGCATAAGGAATGCGCTCACAGGTTTCACGATAACGTGAAACCTGATTCCCCGACAAAGCCAAGGGGAGATCGCAGAGGGAGATTTCTGTGGGTAGTAAGGACTCCTGTAAGGAGTCGGAAGAGTGTTTTGACTCTTCGGGCCTAGGTAAAGAAGGTCCTGGTGGAAGTGGTTGGACTACGAGGGTCACGACTGCGTCAGAGTGGTATCAGAGCAGGAGGACATCTTTTGCTTTTTGTAGCAGAAGAGGAACATGAGAATACACCATGCCGCCGAGGAGAGAAAGGAAATCGCCTGATCGAGAAGACAGGGATGCCCGAAGAAGGGGTAGACCAGCAGGAAACCCAGAAATAGAGCACCAGATGAGAGATATCCGAGCAAGGCTTGAGGAGATGGAGACAGCGCAGAGATGCGAAGTCGGCGCTGGAGAGTTCAGTGACTCCGAGGTGGAAGAAGAAGTTGGACATGAAGAAGAGGTCACAGCAGAGGACGCATCAATAGAACGGTTGATCAGAGCCATTTCTAGGATGAGTTCCAAGATGAAAATGGACATTCCCGTCTATGAGGGGAATCTAGATGCGGAAGAGATGCTGGATTGGATCCGATCTCTTGACACCTACTTCGATTACGAAGATATCGAAGAGGATAAGAAGGTAAGGCATGCTTTCACAAAGTTGAAAGGACATGCAGCGTTATGGTGGGACGAGCTACAGGCGGATAGGCGTTCCAAGGGAAAACAGAAGATCAAAAGCTGGGATCGGATGATCGCAAAGATGAAAGCGAAATTCATTCCCAGAGATTACCAGATCACTATGTTCAGGCTAATGCAGAACCTGAGACAGAAGATGATGACGGTGAAGGAGTACACCGAGGAGTTTTACAGACTCAACATCCGAGCAGGTCATCGGGAGAGCGATGATGAGAAGGTGGAGAGATACCTGAATGGTCTAAGGTATTACCTTCAGGATGAGTTAAGCATGGTAACCATCAGAACAGTTGAGTATGCTTACCAGATGGCTCTGAAAGCCGAAGAGAAGCTGAGCCGTAAGCAGGGTCAGCGAGGGCGAGGCAGAAGTCAGCCCAGAGGCAAGGCAGTTGCCCAAGACAAATATCAGAACCCCAAGGAGGAGTGGAAGAAACCTCAGGGTAAGGTTGAGAAAGGCGGAACCTCACAGAGGCAGCCATATGTTGAGTCGAGGAGGCAACAGAATGATCAGCAAGGAGATTATGCTGATGCAAACACTTTTCCTCGTACCAGAGGAAGGGGAAGAGGCAGAGGAGGAATTATCACATGTTTTACATGTGGAAAGGACGGACACAAAGTTGTTGATTGTCCAGACAGGAAAATGGACAGAGGATAAGCTCACGTCGCTGAGGCGCAGAGGCGTGACGTTGAGAATGAAGACACCGGAAGTGGGAAGTCACTGACGGTGCATAAAATTTTGTTAACACCCGAGAAAGAGGTGGAGGACACATCTCAGAGAACCAGACTATTCAGGACCACGTGCAAGACCAAGGGATGGAAATGCAAGGTCATAGTGGACAGCGGAAGCACCGACAATCTTGTTTCATCCAAGATGGTGGAAAAGTTGGAGCTGGAAACAACTAAGCACCCGAGTCCATATAAAGTCTCATGGTTACAAAAAGGACACCGGGTAAGTGTCACTAAACAGTGTTTAGTTGAGTTTAAAATTGGGAATTATCATGATAAGATTTTATGTGATGTTATTCCCATGGATGTATGTCATGTATTGCTGGGTAGACCATGGCAATATGAGCGAAATGTGGTTCATGACGGGAGAATGAACACATACACTTTGGAGAAGAATGGGAGAATCCATAAGTTGCTTCCGATAAAGGATAAGGAAGTAAAGCCGGAGGTAAGCAACATGATACTTCTCATGAGTGGGAAGGAGCTTCTCATAGAGATGGAGAAGAACGAAGATCCACAATTCTTTGTGGTCAGGAAGCCAAGAATTGTCCTGACTAGCACAAGAGTGGACGACTTGCCAGATGAGATTCAAGAACTGCTGGGAGAGTTCGCTGACATCATCATGGACGAACTACCTCGTTCGTTGCCACCGATGCAGAGTGTGAGTCATCACATTGACCTCATACCCGGAGCAAGTTTGCCGAATAAAGCTGCATATAGGTTGATGCCGCAGGAAAACGAGGAAGTCAAAAGGCAGGTGCAGGATCTGCTGGACAAAGGACTGGTTAGAGAGAGCCTGAGTCTGTGTGTTGTTCCAATAGTGCTAAGTCCGAAGAAGGATGGAGGATGGAGGATGTGTACAGACTCCAGAGCGATAAACAAGATTACCATCAGGTACAGATTTCCACTGCCGAGAATGGATGATCTAATGGATTGCCTGAGTGGGGTAAATTATTTTTCGAAGATTGATCTCAAGAGCGGATATCACCAGATTCGCATGAGGGAGGGTGATGAATGGAAAACAACATTCAAGACAAACGAAGGTTTGTACGAATGGCTGGTCATGCCGTTTGGTTTGACAAATGTGTCGAGCACATTCATGAGACTGATGAATGAAGTCCTGAGGGAATTCATCTGGAAATTTGTTGTCGTATATCTGGACGACATACTGATTTTCAGTAAGACGAAGGCTGAACATTTGAGACATTTGGCTATTGTGATGAGAAGATTGCAATAGGAGAAGTTGTTGATCAACATGAAGAAGTGTTCCTTCATGAAGACAGAGCTCATTTACTTGGGTTTTGTTGTATCAGCAAATGAATTGAAGATGGATCTCGAGAAGGTGGAGGTAATTAAGAATTGGCCATCACCGAGAAATGTTTTCGAGGTGAGAAGTTTCCATGGTTTGGCTAGTTTCTACAGAAAGTTCATTCGGAATTTCAGTGGAATTAGCGCCGTGATGATGGACACAGTGAAGAAGCGTCATAGGGTTTTTCACTGGACAACAGAGGCTGAGAAAAGCTTCAATCTGTTGAAGCGAAAGATCACAGAGCAACCAATTCTGGTGTTGCCTGATTTTCAGAAGACATTTCAGGTGAAATGTGACACCAGCAGATATGCCGTAGGAGGGGTCTTGAGTCAGGATGACAGACCAGTGGCATATTTTAGCGAGAAGCTGGATGAAGCAAAGCTGAAATACTCCACATATGATAAAGAGTTTTATTCCATTATACAGGCATTGAAAAAGTGGATGCACTACTTGATACCCAAGGAATTTGTATTGTACAGTGGTAATCATGCATTGCAGTTTGTGAGTCAACAGGATAAGTTGAACCAGAAACATGAAAAATGGGTAGAGTATATGCAGAATTTCACGTTTGTGATTAAACACATTTCAGAGACTGCTAACAAAATGGTTGATGCTTTGAGCAGGCAATGTTTGTTGCTGCAGGAATTTCGAATCAAAACATTGGGTTTTGAAAATCTGAAAGATATGTATGCAGGAGATGCGGATTTCGGAGAGGCATACGAGGCAACTGAGAATCCAGTTCTCAGATATCGAAGTCCATGGATAGATTTCATGATCCAGGAGGGATTGTTGTTCAGAGGCAATCAACTGTGCATTCCGCAGTGCTCTATGAGGGAGAACTTGTTGAAAGAGAAGCACAGTGGAGGCTTAGCAGGTCATTTTGGACATGACAAAACATTCGCAAAGCTGAGCGAATCATATTTTTGGCAGGGCATGCGAGCAGATGTCAAAAGATTCGTTGACAGATGCAGAATTTGTCAACATTCGAAGGGCCGGAAGAAGAATGCAGGTTTTTATCAGCCATTGCCCATACCGAAGAGACCATGGGAGGCGATCAGCATGGATTTTGTTTTGGGATTGCCAAGGACACAGAGAGGGGTTGATTCCATCTTTGTGGTGGTAGACAGGTTTTCGAAGATGGCACATTTTATTCCGTGTCAGAAGACCAGCGATGCGACACACATCGCGAACTTGTTTTTTAAAGAAATCGTCAGACTGCATGGATTGTCGAGAAGCATAGTCTCAGACAGGGATACCAAGTTCATAGGTCATTTTTGGAGGACGCTATGGAAGAAGCTAGGAACTAATTTGGAATTTAGTTCAACTTACCATTCGCAGACAGGCGGAAAAACAGAGGTGGTCAATAGAAGTCTGGGGGATCTATTGAGAAGCTTGGTGACAGAACACCACAGCAGTTGGGACCAGATATTACCACAGGCAGAGTTTGCGTACAACGATTCGGTGAATCGGAGTACAGGCAAAAGCCCATTTCATATTTTGTATGGGACACAACCAAGGGGAGTTTCTGAGCTCAGGGAGTCAGAACAGGCTGCAACTAGCAGTGCTAGCGCTAAAGAGTTCGCTGAGGCGATGAGAGAAATTCACAGTCAAGTGAAGCACCGACTGATGAAATCAATCAAGAGTATAAGCGCAGAGCAGATCAGCATCGGAGACAACTTCAGTTTGAAGTTGGTGATATGGTTCTCGCACACTTGAGGAAGGAAAGGTTCCCAAGGGGAACATACAACAAATTGAAGATGAAGAAAATCGGGCTGTGCAGAGTCCTAAAGAAATTTGGAGAGAATGCTTATGAAATTGAGTTGTCGGATGGCATCGGGATATCTCCGATATTTAATGTTTCGGATTTATACCCATACAAGGCTAGAGAAACAGATGATGGCACCGAAGAACCAGAAGTCCAGTGGCAGAAGCAATTGCCAGTAGCAGAAAAGCCGCAAATGGAGTACATACTGGACAATAGAGTGGGAAGGAAAACCAGGCGGAAGCAGTATTTCGAGTACCTGGTGAAATGGAAGAATCACCCAGTGGAGGATGCCAGCGAGGAGACTGAAGCAGTCATACAGAGGCATGGACAAACCGTGCGGGAGCTCATGGACAGGAGCCCATGAAATCTTTCAAGCCGAGGAGTATGATGCAGGAGCATGGCCCACATCAAGCGAGCCAGCACATCAAGCAGAGAACAACTGGATAAGCCAGCGCACATTTTGAAATACTTGGGAATTTTTGCGCCGCTCTTTAATGAAGTCATTCATAAAGAAGCGCACTTTGTATATGTAATGGACCTTGAGCCTTTAATCTCTCGTCCTTAGTAGATAGGAAGGCATTTAATAGGTTTAATGTTGTTAGATAGGAATTGATTGTATATTTGATAGTTGTATAATTTGAGAGGGAAAACAGATATAGACACCCTCCTTTGTATCATTGTATTATTATCGAACAGGAGCCAGAAGAGCAAAGCAACCAGAGAACCTGTGGAGAACACCCATGTATAGATAGAATTAATAGAAGAGAGTCTTTGATTCAATTTCATGGTTTGTGTTGTTTCTCTGCATTGATATTATGCTCATGGATGTTTGCTTTCTGTTATGTATTTGCTTTGAATATGCTATGCATGTGATTTCAGAGGTTTAATTGAAGTCTGAGAGAGAGAAGAGAATGAGTTTCAATTGTTTCTCTATTTCAGCCAGGAGATTCCTGCATAGAGTGCAGTCGAATTCATCCACATAGAGTGCGTTGATGAGGCTAGACAGTTAACCCTTGTGCTCAAATTACCCAGAAGTTAATTTGGGTTGGTAGAGCTGTGCAAGAGGAGTGCAGGTTGAAATTGAAGTCTCAGTAGCTAATCTGAGCACAGGAAGACAGAGATTTCTGTGGCTGCAAGTGCCCAAAGTCTGGAAGACTCGACACTTTGAGAGCTGTTGGAGGTCGAGTGCAAGAAGCGTGTGCAAAGTCTCTGAGGGAGTCAGAGTTGATAAGCTCAGGAGGAATAGTTCCTTCGTGACGCAGCGGAGGAGTGCCAGGAAGCGGCTCAAGGAAGGGTCAAGTAGGTTGAAGATATTGATCGAGAGAATTCCTTCCGGAGAAGGAATCGATGGCCAGGTCTTGCAGGGAAGATTCACGAATTCCTGTCGACCGTCAGATGTTGGAGAAGTTGCGAGGGTTTTAGCCCTTAGGCATGGGAAGAACCAAGAGCCATCGGGGGTTGGCTTATCGGGTTTTACAGAGGCAAGAGTTTCACCTTCGTTGAAATTGCGATTAGCGATTTCCCGATCTAACCGGAGCCATTGATCGATAGGGGACAAGTGGCATCAGATCCCGGGAAGTCGGGATTCGGCATTCAGGGTTTTCAAATGAAAAGAAATTGCGAATGGTGAAATCGTGATCCCGCGATTCCTGATAGAGAGGAGAGAGGAAGTGACGTGGCGAGGAGATAATGCACATGCCATCGGAGTTCGGGGTTCGGAGGTTCGTGGTGTAAGTGGATCGTGACATTTCATGCGTCGATTTCCCGATAGGGAAATCCTCGACAAGCACGGAAGCATTGACCTTTGACCCATCGGGGTTCGGGGTTTGGTTAGCATAGGGAACGCACTCACAGGTTTCGCGATAACGTGAAACCCGATTCCCCGACAAATCCAAGGGGAGATCGCAGAGGGAGATTTCTGTGGGTAGTAAGGACTCTTGTAAGGAGTCGGAAGAGTGTTTTGACTCTTCGGGCCTGGGTAAAGAAGGTCCTGGTGGAAGCGGTTGGACTACGAGGGTCATGACTGCGTCATAATTTTAAAACATCTTCATCATGAGATCATTCCTTTCTAGTCTACATTTTCAGCTTTGTATAACCTGCACTTTCAGTGTGCATCGAAGCAACGAGAGATACATCGTTTGGCTGTGTTCTTGTTCTGACACCATTGCCAACGAACCTGTTATTTACACCTGGGTGTTTAGGAACCCTTGCGAGAAAACCTGTGGTCGTGGACCTTTTACTGTAGATTTTTTGGAGTTAAACTCTCTTTCAATTTGACTGTTTACACAACATATGTTTTTGGACATTCATTTTTATTTCTGCAGCGAAATTGTTTTTAAAATATTAGACAGCCTGCGTTCATTAACACCCTGGAATCATACACCTGCATTTTTTTAAAACTTGGTGACAATGATTTATGAATTTAACCAAACAACGATTCTTTTGTTTTGCTCAACAATATCCCTCATAACTTAGCAACGTCATTGTTCCCTCTACAATCTGGTATATTAAATTTCAACTATTTCAGTTAGTGCTCTACGTTTTTGTATATACGTCATATTTACTAATGTTGGGTCACAACGTTATCATCAAATCTTTATGGATGGCGTGTTGAGTATGTCAATTCCTGCGTTAAATTGGAAAATTACTTGTGTTTTGAACCTCAGCGTTTGGTGAAAGATAGTCAGAGTTAACTTTAAATGTTAGGCAGCATACCAATGCTTGGCAGTGCATAAAAAGTCGACAACTCTTCTATGGTGTGGTTTTTTCCCTTTAAATTTTCTTTTCCCTTCTTTCATGTATACAACAATGCTGTTATTTTCTTTAACACAAGACGGGTATCCACAGACAACGTTTTAATTTGACTGCGAATCTGGTGGAGGCGTTTTATCTTAGTGCTTGAACAACAATGAAATTTTGTTGACGAAGTCTTGTTTATTAATAATGAATTTCCTTTATTATGACAACGATACATAAGATATACTCTTGTTATTTTTATCTTTATTTTTATAGTGTAAACCCCCTTTTTATTTATAGAGTGTAATTGTGTTTCATAGTGTAAACTCATTCTTTTTATTTATATAGTGTAAATCTTGTTCATAGTGTAAAGCCATTTGTATGCATATAGCGTAAATTCATTTTTATATATCATGGAAATATTGTTCAAGGACAGCTATATAATTGATTGTTTAAATAGATATTATGGATAAAAGAGAGAGAGATTTTATTAATACCATAGTGACCGTGATTTTATTGATAACATGTTTTATTAGTGGCATTTTTTAGTAATAACATATTGATAGCATGTTAACAGTTTTTAATTAAAAGACCGCAAGGTCAATAACAGTCAACAAAATTTTTATTTAAAGACGGTAATTAAATTCTTGTAGTGTCAGTTTTAAAGGATAGCGATAGATACTCATTTGATCTTGGGATTGGATTTTAGTTGCAACAAGCGATTATTTAATAATAATCTTTTATTATGTACAGATTGGTTTTGTTGCGCAAGGAAGTTGTTGTGTTGCAAGAATGTCATAGTCTTCTTGTTGACTTGTCGGTTGGGTGTTAGGGTTTTTCGTCATGTGTTGGGATGGTTAAGTTGTACATGTTGGATTTATCTTGATTCCTTGGTCCGGATAGGTCTTGTGCGCTAGGGTATTGTCACACCTATAACTTGGGGTGGCATGATTCCAAACGAGGGGATCATGGCGTGCCCTATCGGATAGAGGCAAATGATGACTTAGTCAAAGTTGGTGTTGCTTGTTGAGGGCGTTATTCATTGTAGTTGTTGATGGCGCTTGGGTTTAATGCCTTCGTGTGTTTGGTTACGCAGCATAGAGGTTCTAGTTAAGGGTCATCGAAATCGTTGTGTCAAATTGTGTATGTTGTCCCTTAGCCTGTAGGTGTTGTCGGTGTGTATCAGGTGGGTAGTCGTTTCTCTCTGTTTCTTACGCATGTTTTGCCCAGTTTCTCTTGTGCTAGTGCCTGGAGTCGTAGTTGTTTGTTTCTTTCCCTGCAGCCATGTGTTCATGGTCATGTTGTGTGGTTCAACTATTGTCGCCATCGCCTTCTTGCCTAAATAAATAAATTCCACTTTCTTCTTCGGTTGTAGTCGTAACATTTGGGGTTGTTACAGATATTTGCTCATTTACAGGATCCAGACATGAGATAAAATGCACATTTATCTATTCCATTTCTCCTTCATGGCTCTCCCAAGGACTAGATTTATAATCATCATATACAAGAACCATGGAAAAGTTATGCTCTTCGTCATCTGTGCTGGGATATTTGTCAAAAGTTGTTTGTTCTTGGTCAATACTAGAAATCACTTCTTCAACATAAGCAGGGCAACCAAAAACATCTCTCTCATGAACCGAAATATCCTCTGCATTTCCTTCATGAGAAGAACAAGAAAAATCTGCTTTCAATTTCTCTATTTCTGCAGAAAGTGATTTTACCAGTTTTTTCAACTCATCCAAGGCATCTCCTTCATTCTCACGGCCTTCATAAGAAACAACTATACCTTGAACACAGTATTTATATTCCTCACAACAGTTATGACAAATTAACTCAGAGGAATAAAACTTTCGACAATGCATATTGAAAGATCCATGAAACTATTCCAGAGAGGAGATGCTAGTAGGGGGAAACGAGTGATACCACTCACGAGCATCTCTCGCTAATGAGAATATGAACATTTTCATTAATACATCCTCATGATGTATTCCCCATTTATGCATGAGTTCATGAAACTTAAGGAGATTCTCTGCAGGGTTGTCATCTCTATGTTCTTTAAATCTCAACAAAAAAACACCCTACTCATCCATAATAGGAACATCGTTTGGAAAACTAGGAACAACATAGAAATTAAAAGGAGCAAACCTCCAAGCCAAGATGACTTCCATCTGAAAATACGACTTCTTAAAATTGTGGAGTCGCCACTAGATTCTTTAATCATGGATTCGTCAGGTGAAAGATATGCAGTTTGAATGTGTTTGGTCTTTGTTCACCATCAAAGACCAGTTCTGGTCATTGGCGTTCTCTTAGAGAGATTTTAATCTGGGACAACAACTAAAAGCCTTATTAAGAAGGCTTTCCTTTCTGGATAATCTTTTTTCGGGTCAGCTTCAGGTGTAGCCAGATGCACCTGTGGAGTAGACATCGTGTGTCTGCCTTTAGGAGCCACAACTGAAACAGTGGAGTCGTCAGGTGCAATTTGCAATCTTCAAGGTATTGATTTCTGATGCACCTTCAGAATCAGAACTTCTTTGTCGTTCTTACCCAGGGAAAAGTTTTCAATTCATCCCTGACAGCGGTGCCAAGAATGTTATCACTGAGAGTCACCTTCAGATTGCGGGAGGATAAGCCCAGTACCCATTAGAGTGTTTGGTGGATATTTGATTTATATTAGTGGAGGTCAAATGGAGAAAACTCAATACAAGAATGATTTCAACAC
>SNQJ01S0147514.1:1089-19457 GCA_010110895.2 Picea sitchensis
TATATCCAATGAGCAATTAACAATAGTATAAGAGTTACACCAATACACCATAATACATCGTGTACAATATATGAGAAATAATCAATCGTTATTGTTCAAGGGAAGTAATGACTTCCAAAGGTAGCTACAGCTTCCAAATGTAAAGGGAGGGATAAACCTCCAAGAGGAAGATACAATCCTCTGATATCAAGAGAGATTTGAACTCTCCATCATTTCCCCTTCCTTCCACCCAAGAGTATATGAGAGATCATAAAACTTTACATTAAATCATCACCATCAACCAATCATCACATAGAACCTGATAATGCTTCCTCAAACTTCTTCAATTTCTGAAATTATTAAATTCTTGGAGTAATCTGATCCTGTAGATAATATTATTCAATGTATTCTCTAAAACTCCACCAAGTTTCACTCCTTTAATACTCCCCAAAAAGAAGTTATAGAAAGAATGGTAGACTTTATTCAATTCCGGTCTATTCAGGAGACCGAAATTGTACAGAATTCCATGCGCTCAATATTTAACATCTGATTCTAAAACTCACACACAAGAAACTAAAGTCCATACTCTTTACAATGAAATTTTTCCCACATGATTTGGATTCTCGATGAAGAAGTTATGATTGTTTTACCCAGAACACTTGTTTATTAACTAGCTTCAGGACTGGTCACAAACCCTATCTTCCACAGAGTGTATCTCCATAATTATAGCAAATAAAGAGATGAAATTTTTACTAGAGGTACCTTGATATGTATTTTCAATACCATAGCGATTTCACCAGCTGAAGAAGTCTAGAAAAAAAGTTATAGCAAAAATGGTAAGATGACCTGAAAATAACATACCTTAGAACACATCACCAAAAGACTTCATCCTCCCCTGAAATCTGGCCTTCTTTACTTCTTATTTCCTCTGAAATTTGACTTGTATCAAAATGAATGTCTAATCATGTTTATTTATACCATTTATGTCACTTCATTTTAACATTAAGGCTGACATGACACTTTCTTATTTTGTAATTCTTTTCTTTAATTATCTTCAAGGCCTACATGTACTTCATTCTTCAATTCACTTTGTCATCTTCAAAAATTCATTTCTCCTTCACCATGAGGATCCACGTGACGTGCCACATACCATAGGAAAAAACATGGTGTATATTATCCATTCATGGGTGTTGTATATGCATGTTCATTGTCCTTCACATCCAAATACCTTTATCAATCCTTTGGTCCAAAACCCATGACTAGGGTTGACATCAATGACAACAACCAATCTTCCAACAAAGCCATCTGCCCCTCCTTCCATCCCTATCAGGTTGCACCAATATATCTTTAACAGAACTAGTGGGTACATATGCTATGATTTTAGAGTGTAACACATAACTTATGAAAGCTTTGAGGGCTTTCACCATTTCATAAGCTTGCTTTTCCAATATATCATATTTGATTTCAGTGTCTATGAGAATTTTGTTGAAAAATGCAATTGGTTGCTCGAAACCTTCATCATTTTTTTGTAACAGTATGACTGCGATAGTGTGCCAGTACTGGTGCTTCACCTATAACCTTTTTGATATGTTGGAATGACGCTTTGGCTTCAGTAGTCCACTTTACCTCGATGTACATCTTAAGCATATCTGTAATCAATTTTACAATTTCAGGAAAGTTTGGGATAAATCTTCTTAAGAAATTATTTTTTCCTAAAAATGACTGAATTTCTTTTATATTTCTAGGAATATTGATAGTATCTATAGCTTCAACCCTTTTTGGTTCTATTTTAATTCCATCTCGCGATACTATATGGCCCAAAAGTTTACCTTCCTCAATAGCAAAATGAGACTTCTTGGGATTTAAAGACAAACCAAATTTTTGGCATTTTTCGAACATTTGTTTGAGGTGTGTCAGGTGCTTTGCATTAGACTTAGAAAACACAGTTAGATCATCAAGGTAAATGACAATGAACTTATCGCTTTCATCGACAAATGCGATGTCCATAGCTTGTTGGAAAGTTGCTACTACATTCATTAAACCAAATGGCATTTTATCATACATAAAGGTGCCCCATGGGGTAGTGAATTCAGTTTTTTCTTTAACATCCTCATGGACTGTGATTTGATTGTAGCCCAAAAAGCCATCGATCATAGACATTCTATTATCTCCTACTACCTTTTCTAGCACGTGATCGATTTTAGGTAAGGGGTAGTTTTCTTTGAGTGAGGATCTGTTTAGATTTTTGAAGTCAACACACAATCTGATTTCTCCGTTTTTCTTCCTAATCAAGACTAAATTAGCTACCCATTCGGAGTATCTGAGTGGCATATTAATCTTAGAATATAGAAGTTTCTTTACCTCTTTTTCTATCACGAGAAGTAATAAAGGATTTATTTGTCTGAGCTTCTTCCTAAAAGGTTTAACACCCGGCTTGAGAGGAATTTTGTGTTCAATTATGGTGGTATCGTAAGTTCTTAATTCATCATAGGACCAAGAAAAAACATCCTTATACTGTTTGATAAACTCAACATATTTATTTTTTATTTCAAGAGGAAGGTATTTAGATAATTTTACCAACCTAGGAATTTCCTTCGTGCCTATATCACAATCTTCAACTTCTTCTGGTTGAGGCTATAAAGTAGATTTCAAGGGAATATCATCATGATTAAATAATATCTCCAGGGGAATCAGACCCTTGGGGATCTGATTGATTTTTAGTATCAGCATACGATGATTAGAAATATTATCTTGAAACTCTTGAGGATCTTCTCTTTCCCGCATAATCCAAGCAAGGTCATTCTGATTTTCTTGGTCAATATGCGTTTCTGCAAAGTCGTCCACCATCTCTAGGAATTGTTTGATTTCTTCATCGTCTTCAAAAACATGCCAGTGTTGTATATTGTTTGGTATTGAAGGTCTTTGTCTCATTTCTATATGATATTTTAATTTGAAAAGTAGGAGGTGCAAACGTTGAAGCTGCTTTGGCCAATGAATCTGCCTGTTGATTTTTTTTTCTGGGAATGTAGTGAATATTAACCGATGAGAAAAAAAATTCAATCAGTCCCAGGAATAATTTTTGTAAGACCTTAATCTTGGGTGTTTATCCTGGTACTGATGATTTATCCGTTTTATGATTAATTCTACATCACCATAGATTTCCAAGTTTTTAATTTTTAACTTTCTGGCAGCCTCTAATCCTAAGACCAACGCTTCATATTCACATACATTATTAGTGTAATATATATCCCACTACAACCTGTAAGAAAAAGGAATCATAAACTCATCTTCAGGTGCTATAAAAAGAACTCCAGCTCCTACTCCTTCACAAGACGAAGCACCATCAAAATACATTTTCCAAACTCCAGTACTATATACATCTTTATTTGGTTTTTCTATTTTTTCTTTTTTTGTACAATATTTTTTTGTACATTATTCTAAATCATAATTTATTGATAAAACATAGTTTCCTAAATCTTGATCTGCGATATAAATAGGGTAGTTATTCTAATTTAGAGGATCACTTACTGTAAATTCTAGCCTTGTTTCTCTATACAAACAGGTGAATTGTCCATCGAAAACTGGGATTGTAGTGTATGTCATATCTAGTTGGAGGGATCCTCCAATTTTAGCACCCAAAGACTTGGATAACAACATGCCATACTTTGGAGGTATATCATCAACAACCACATCCATCATAACACTTTTTGTGGGAATCTGCACAAGATTAATGACTAAATATTTAATCATACCCACACATTTGACTTTTATCGAATCAAAAGAATACAAATATCCATATGGTCAAGTGATTTTGAGACCTATTCTATCCATAATACCATTGGGCATAACATTGTGTGAAGCTCTAGAATAAAACATGTGATTATGAAGAAGACTATCGTGTACAATTAATGTAATATAAAAGGGAGCGACGATAATAATAATAATAATAATATATTTTTAAGGTCACGGCCAAGCCAACACATCAAATTGGTGTATGAGACCCCCTTGTCTATGGGACAAGGGACCTCCCTCCGCTCATCGATTTGACTGGTAAATTCTATGAAGGTATACATACCCTACCCCCCTCTGGATTTGAACCTGTGACCTCTTAAGAGGAAACACATGTTCTTAACCATTAGGCCCACTCATGGACCAAATATTATATTTGGTTTATCATCTTCCAAATTTATAACGTCAGCCTGACTTTCAGTATCTGAAAAATTTATCATCTTGCCAATTTTCTTCCTGTATGTGGGGTTTTTGCTAGTTCGACCAGTGGTACAGGGATCTTGATTTTATTAATCTAATTTTCTAGGTTAAAACTTCCCACTATCTTGTTGACTTCTCTAGTTTGGATTTTGTTTTCCCTTCTTTCAGATTTATTAATTTTTGTTTCTTTTGTCTCAGCTGTTATTGTTTGTACTATGGGAATTTCCGTTGTTCGTGTATTAACAACTGATATTTCTGCTTCATTTTCCGTGGTAGACTGTGTGTCAGCAACTTTGGTTTTGTCAGCAGCCTTGGTTTTAACAGTTTGCCTTTCAACATCTGTTGGAGCTTCCTCGTCTGTTTCACCTCTCAGCAAGATTTTCTTCAGTGGGGAAGTTGTGTTATTTATGTTTCTAGGCCTTAGATTATATTTATGCTGGAGTTTGGCCATTATGTTATCATCGATTCCTTGATAAGTAGAATCATTTGTAATATTCATACTTTCATCGTTATTAGACCAACCTTCTGTGTTTAAAGATTTTTCATAATCTTGTCTCGTCAAATAAAGTTCCTGACAATCATCACCAAGATTGTTGATATCTTCCTCAAACTCCTCGAAACTTTGCATGTCTTCTCCTCCTATAAATTTTTTGTTCTTAAAGGGGGCTTGAATCTTTTGTTCTTCATTTTTAATTTTTCTTTGTTGTAGTTGAAGGTTAAGCTTCCTTCTGAAATCCTTTCTAGGGAACTGATCATTCTTTAATTGGTCTAATTCCATTCTCGAGATCTTATTCGACAATTATTTGATTATTTTGGCCATGTCATCCATCTTATCTTCTGAAGATCTTCTAAATCCGGAGGGTCCTGCTTGTTCCCTGAATTGTCTGGTTTCTTTCTTTCCAGTTTCAAATTTAACTTTTAACTTTCCCGATGCCATCATGTTCGATTCAATTTCAATAGTGCCATCCTGCATTTTAGTGAGATCAACATATCTCCTTTATCTTAATAATAGAGCGAAATCTGGATCAAAAGCTCCAACAAAAGTTACTCTCACTATAGCTTGGGAAGGTTTAACCTCAACTGGAATCTTATTATATAGTTTATTAAATCTTTGAGTAAATTCAAGAACTGATTCTGAATTTTTCTTTCTCAAAGCTCAAAACATGGTTAGATAATAAAGATGATCTTTCCTTTCTCCCCATTATCTGATAAAAGCATTTTCCAACTCATCATATGATCCTATGGATCCTACCAGTAGTCCTTGGAACCAGGTTCTCACTTTTCCTTCGAAAGTTTGAACTAGGAGTCTTGAATAAACATCCTTGTGTTCAAGACCTAGGATGTCAGCAAATTGATCAAAGAAATTAATGTGTTCAGTCGCGGTTAAATCCCCCTCTCCTATGAATTTCTGCGGGTTTTTAATATAATTTTCAGGTCAATCATGGAGAGGAACTGGGAGGACCAAAGGAGCATACCTAGAAGCTACTTTGGCAAAGATTATAGGGGGTGGAGGTGGTACTTGACCGCCTCATCCTCCTCCTCTAGCACCACCACCAACACCACCTCCTCCGGTCATAGCCATTGATAATTTAGAAGGTGAAACTTGGAGATTATAGAGAAGGATTTTAAATATGCATGGTGAGATTTTGATTGTTTCTGGATGAAGAGGAACAGTTTCAGGTAATTGATAGTCGGAAGACAAGAAATTAGAAAAATAAGGAAATGGAAAAAGAGGATTGGTTTCTTTGGATTCACAGGATGTATACTCAGGAGAACCAATAGGAATTGAATCAAGGTATAAAGTATATTCTTCAGAATTTTGAGAGTTTTGAAACTGAATTTCGGGGAATGACGAAACGTCAATTGAGGCAGAAAGTGAGATAGATCTTTTACCTCTAATTGTAAAGGAGACAATTGGAAAAGTCTCAGCTTTAAACTCGAGTAACACCAACTCATGTTCTAGGGTTTCGATTCCATCAATGGATGTTTCTCTGAAAAGGAGTTGGGTGGAACCTTCTTTTGAAGATAACCATTCAAGAAAAACCTTAGTATTTGACTGTGTGGGTTTGTGTTGATAAATCTTACTTGTTGATGAAGCAGTCTGTTTAAGGTATCTTCTTGTTTTCAGAAGTTTTTCAGGATTGGATACGGGTGATGTATGCTTATCATCTGGATTATTTCTGGTATTTTTTCGCTTAAATGCCAGTTTATTAGTTGTGGAGTCACCAAGTGAAAGATAAGAAAAAATCCTTATAA
Organism: Picea sitchensis; assembly: GCA_010110895.2. Taxonomy (NCBI): domain Eukaryota; kingdom Viridiplantae; phylum Streptophyta; class Pinopsida; order Pinales; family Pinaceae; genus Picea; species Picea sitchensis. The sequence continues at coordinate 7,534 of SNQJ01S0147514.1, forward strand.
AGTATTCAATCTTTTCTCACTATCAAAGATAGAAACTTACCAATGTTGTTCTTCCCAGGGAAAAATAATTTTGTTTCTTCGGTCCTTGGAAACGACGCCAAAAATGCATTGTTCATGAGTTTATACTTAAGGATTCAAAGTATAATGTCGAGGCATACGAAAAATAAAGAGAGTTTTTAATATGAAAAGAAAATCAATTCATTAGGGAAATAAGCTATGGTTGATTTCTAAGTTGTCTTTGCCTAGCTTCCCAACGTTCTTGGACGCTTCTATCTTGTTCAATCATTTCCCATGAATGTTCAAGTTCAACCCAGCTGTTAGCGGTCTCTAAGATGGTACTAAACAAGTTTAATGCAATGCTGGTATGATCTGTTAGATCGGGCTCAATATTAGGTTGTCTTGCAATAGGTACAGTCATGGAGAAAAGAAATTTAAAAGATCTATTGGTTTTTATGTTTTCTTTTTCTATTTTCAATTACATGAGAAAAGTTCCTAAAGTTAAATTGATGGTATAACAGTTCAGAGGTTGTTTTTCGTGTCTGAGTCAAAATTGAAAATAATGAATGTGATGAGAGAAAAACATAAATTTGTTAAAACAAAGAATCACTTCATGAAGTAAAGTTGTTAGAACAAGCATGCATATGTTACTTCATTGATTCTTTGAAGTACTTCCTTCACCTGGCTCGAAACACTTGAGGCACCTTCTTAGAAATTGCACTAATATTCTTGAAGGCTCTATCACATCTTTTGCCTCAAAGAGATACAGCTTTCTCTGTAATTGCTACAACCTGTCTTCAATCCTTTTATCTTCAGAAATTATTAATTGTAACTGTAGATTTGGCTTCACTATCCATCTATCTATTTGAGCAATGTCAACCTAATTTAGTTGTGAAATTTGGGCCTGAGTTGTCTCTAGGCCTTCTTTGATGTCTAGTTGATGTTTTACAATGTTAATTTGTCCTAGTACTTCAGAACAATCATCATTCCCGAGGGATAGTTATTATTTGTTAAGTAAATAAAACATTTCTTCAGAATATTCTTTTATTTCCTTGGTCGCTCCTTTACTCTCGGCTATATTGGCTTCCCATGTCTTTAATATTATGTCGCCTCTGATTTTCTCTTCAACAGTTATTCTGGGAGTTCTGGGAGTTACAGATATTTCTTCCTTAGAAGATGACATGACCTCTTTTTTGAAAGTGATCTGGTTGCAGTAGCCTCTCTTTCTCTGAAATCAATATTCTATAATGATTGATTTACTTCTCGAAAATAATTTTGGATGATCTCTACTTTAGAAAACAGGTTTTGTTGAGATGCTTCCAGTTGTTGTTGCACTTCCAGTGCCTGAGCTTGAAACATTGTTATATTCACAACCTTGCTTTCAGTAGAACTTAATTTAGCTTTTAGGTGCCTTACTAACTCTTCTTGTTGAATGACCTGCCCTTGATTTTCTTGAGTAGTCTTGTGTATATCTTCAAGATCATATTTAAGTTGTTGAATTTCTTGTCTATCTTTGGCTCTAGCCTATTCAATTCCTTTGTTGGCCTCGCTTTTGATATTATTCTTTGTATTCCTTATTTGATCTCACAGCTGACTTATCATATGATTCATCTGCCTCAGCCTTTCTTTCAGATTATTAACAGAGAATAAGTTGGTCATTGCAAAATCTCCCAAAGAGCTTGCCACCTCTGTAGCAAAATCTTCATCATCCAAATTTTGCCTATCTAATAATACTCTGTGATTTTTGACCATTGTACCTTCTTTCGGGTGCATTTCCTGTTTCACCACATCTTTCCTCTTCTTATTGAAAAATAATTTGGAGGGAGGTATCTCTTCAATAGGGATCGGGGTAAGGTCGCTTACGTATATAACTTCGATACTAGGAGTCCCAAAACTTGACTATAAATGGGTTAATGTTGTAATAAGACTGCCTAACTCTGTGAATTGTGTTCCTTCTGTTGTTCTGGAGGTATCAACAGGATTAGTTGATGATAAAGGGAGTATCATTTGATTCTATTTTATAAGTGTCTCGGATTTAAACTTTGTTTCAAACTCTGGATATTCTACCTGCGAAGTTTCTAATCATTTTGAAGACACTTCGGTATTCTTTGGGGTTTCCTGAGTAGTTTGTTTACCAGAGGAATTTGGTTCAAAACATGGAGGCATAATTCTTTGTTTTGGAGGAGTGATTATTGATTCTCCCTATAGTATCTTTGGCAACCTAATTTGTTTTTGGAAAGTGAAAATGTTGGCCTGTAGGTCAGGGGGTAACGCTTGGACTCTATCTAGTACCTCCTCATAAGCTCTGATTCCCTTGAATATGTCATCATAGGGGGAGTATTCATGCTCATATGTTTTCATATTGCATTGAGCTAGGTGATTTCCCACAATTTGATATGGATCATGCCTTCTGAACTCAACGTCCACCAATTTAACATCCTCTAATGTTGCAACTTCTACCTTGGAATGGCCAAAATTTAGCAGTGAAAACATTCCAACTTGTAGAGGGAAAGCTGGCCAGAATTTCTTCTGAGCTACTTTTAGCTCTTTGTTGATGCCTCTAGTTATGATTTGGTAAGCCACTGCTCTGCACACCAGTGTGTCAAGTAGAAAATTTGGGAGAGAATCAGGGGGAATTGAGCATATGGAAACTCTGATATAAGAGAAATTCTCTTCAATAAACCAATCTGCAACTGTTTTAAGGTTTTCCATAATTTTCTATGAAATTCGAGGGGGTGGATAACCATATATTTTTTGATGCACAGGAATCACTACATCATGACATATTTCATAAAAGAAATTTTTTGCCTTTTCTTCCCATAATTTAGAATGATAAAAATGGATAGGTTCTATGCAGGTTGGGTTCCAGTTCCAATTCATTAATGGAAATGGAGTTATGTAACAGATGGCATCCATGACATACACAGACATATAAAATGTTGCAGGTTGGCCTTTTGACTTCGTCGTTTGGTACTCATCAATTTCTTTGGTTAGGTTATCTGACATAATCTTAGCCCAATCGAAAGTGAAACCCTCGGCTACCTCATGCATGATTGATACCCATTCCACCGGGAAATGAGTAGGGATTTTCCTTCCAAATAGTATACATAAAATCATGGATATATAGACCATATAGTCATTTAATAATGTGGTGGCATAAACACCATGAGAATCAGCTCTGAATTTCATTAAAATTCCCCACCATGTTTTAACTATATCTAGTTAGGTTCGGTCAAATTCTGCACATTCCTTTCGTTGAAAATCTTCTATGAATGCAGCATTATAAATATATTTAGAAACATGGGATAGCTTGTAAATGACTTGAATGTGTTATGGCCTGAAAGAGCCGACGATGGCCTTTTGATGATTTATGATGTTCCTAGTCTACACATCGGTGTTCTCCACAGCCCAGTTTATGATGTTGTTGTATGGCATGAGCTTCAGTCATGTAGCTATTATATGAAGTTCATCCTCTGCTATAAATCTGAGTTTAGTTCCGAGATTATCAGTCTTTTCATCTCCAGAATCATCTGAGCAATTTATGAATTCGCACTCCAATATTTCGAAAATCTGCATCCAGGACCTGATTGAATCTACAGCATGTGGTGTGGTATCAGACAGAACATATGAGTTCATATTTGAGCCTTCACCGGCCTCATCACTCTTATTCAACATTTTCCAGCGTGCCATGATGCCTTTGATAAAAATTGAATCCCTGTTATAGAGGAGAAGGCATAATCTTTTCTTGAGTAAAACTTGCTACTTTGCTGAAAGTGAGAATGAAATTTGAAATAAAAACTTTTATTCACTCTCAGTCTGCCTTAATTCAAGCATGCTTCTACGGATGATGAATTTATTTATTTTAATGAGGAGAGTACAATTGGAGATACATGCCTTACGCTATAAAATATTTCCATTGATCCATAATAAATATTACATAATTTTGGCGATTCGTGACCGAAAGTTTTGGATGTAACAACATTGAAATATCCCGAAACGCGAATGTGCGAAAAATCAATTTATATCATTAATTTTTTGGTTAGAGGTTAAATTAAAAATGCTTAAGAACTTAATGTTTTTGGAACTTCATTCTTCGGGGTTTTTTGGGCGTGATGAGTGATAATTCCCCGATTCCCAAAAATGTGACTGGTTAAAATTATATTAAGTATGTTTAACTTTTTTTTTAATTAATCGCAATTAAATAAGGATTTCGTGACTTTGTATATTGGTATTTTAAGCTTTCGTTTGAGGTGGGATTTCTAAAATGAAAAATTACGATAAGTTTTAACTACCATTAAACATTCTTAATCATTTTAATTAACTCGGTTTAATTTTTAAACTAACTTTCGCGACTTCACATATCGGGATTTCAGAGTTCATTGTATGTCAAACTTCTTATATCGTGAAACTCCAAAACTCGATACTTTGGAAGTTGTCTTAGTGTTTTGACTTTTAAAAAAAAGGGCAACTCCAATATTTAAAAATCTTTTAGACCATTAGATTAATCAGAAGGCTTCATTCGACGGTGGTGTCCAGTGCGTTCTTGTTCTTGTTTTTATTTATAAAAAAAAATGAAACTTCTTTTAGTCTAAAGTTTAGAAAAATATATATGTTTCAATAGGAGAAAGGAAGTTTATGGTGTGGCATGCCAGGTCATCATCCACGTGTCATGTCACATCATTAAAGGGATGTCCGATCATCGATGGTTGGTGTTTGACGAGATTTATGCGCCATCTCATTTTTTCGAGGAAGATGGTTAATGGTCAATGGATGATGATCAGACATCGACGAGATTCATGGGTGACTTTTGGTTTGCGGAGAAATAAGGTTGATGGTCGATGGTCAGTGATCAGTAGTTGGAGAGATCGATGGAAAGGTTTGGTTCGCAAAGGAAACCACAAATCCTCGATTTTTAATCACCGATAGAAAGAACACCAATGGTCTAGAATGCTTTCGATTTGAGATCGATGGTGCAGATTGCACATAAGCAAAATTGTTTGTCTAGAGATATTTTCTTATTTTTTCCATAACTAGAGAAAATTAAGTCATATTGATATGAAACTTATGGGTTTTTTTTTCTGCAGAGAAGATATCTACAAATGTGTCAGAGAGGGCCATTGTCTAATTATGCTTGGATTTGTTAGAGAATGCAAAATAATGGTTTCTAAAGATATGGGTCCAGATCATTGGCAGGGATCCAGATTAAGATGAAACTCTTGGAGAGTGTCCAGAAAGAAGACACACAAATAACCCTTGAAGGAACTGAATAAATCCTAAGGGGATTGGAAAGGGGATACTAAAATAGGCCAAAATCCACTATTCTTGGCCACTCTTTAGGGATTTTTTATATTTTCAAAGAAGACAAAGTGACCCTAGATCACAAAAATGGAAAAATTTATTTACTAAATATTATTATCTATTTCTCATATAAAATTTTCTCTATTTCTTGATATATTTTCTTATGTAGTTGACAAAAGTTGGCACTTCAATAAAATTGCACCAATGGAGAAAATGCACCAAAAGGGTGAAAGTGGCTTTTTCAGGAAGCCATAACTTTTAGCTCAGATATCGAATTGAGGCATGAGTATAGTCGTTGGAAATATTATTTGAAGTATAATAACCTTAAATTATTATAGTTTAGAGAGTGATGATATATTTCTTCATGAATTGAGTAGAAAAGGGACCTTGAGCATTGCTTGGAAAAATTTATATAATATGCATATTTCTAACAAAATGGTTACTTGCACATTTTGCAGAATTAGGGAGTATAACCATAGAAGTTCAAGATAATAATGCATATTCAAGAAATGGAGGAAGGAGAAGGAGCCTTCAATCATGATAAAGAAGACAAAGGTCAAAATATTAGTGTTGGTAATGCAAAGACATAATCAAATGGCCACAAGAGTAGAGGGGAACATGAAACCTTAATAGAGACTGTGAGAAGCCTAAAAATAGAAGTGTAGAGTTACAAAGAACACAATTATAGATTGATGAGAGAAAAAAATTAAATAAATTCTCAAGTGATGCAAAGCGTAAATCAGTTGCATAGGCAAGCAAAGAATGGATCAAACTCAAGGTAGGAAGGAGAAGAAAGATATCATTGAAGAAGAGGTAACTAAATAAGAGTTGGTCATTCAAGAAGTGCTAGCAGAACACATAGAAATTATTCACCTCCTTACTCAACAAGGAAATTTTATGCATATGAATATTCCATGATTATTCCATATGTATATAATGTTAGCCACCAAATAAGAAGACATGAATTGGATAGTTTTCAAGGATAGCTGAGAAAGATTAATCCACCATCCTTTGATGGTGAAAGAGAAAGAGAATATGATGATGAAGTATGGCTACTTGGACTCGCGAGGTATTTTAAATTGCATAACTACTCATCAAACCTAGAATCCATAATTTCCACTTAACATTTACATGGAAAAGCTACTATGTTTTGGGATCAACTTAAGCAAGTTGAACACATAAATGACAACAAGATCACTTGGAAGAAATTCAATAAAAAAATTTGGAAGGAGTAACTTTCATAGCACTTCTATGACAAGAACATGAAGGATTTATTTTAAATGAGGTTGGGGAGCATGACCATGAAAGAATATGAGAAGAAGTTCTTGGGATTGTTGAAGTATGTTGGATTTATCAAGGATGAAAAAGTGAAGATAAATAGTTTTTAAAGTGGAATTCCATACTTTTATAAGGAAAAGATTCAATATGATGAGCCTAAGAATTTGACAGATACCATCAGGAAGGCCAAGTAGATATATGAAAAAGGAAAGGGCAGAGAATCCATGCAGAAATATTGGAAGGATGATAAGAAAGAGAAATATGATCAGAGGAGGAAGGGATTCAAACCTCCTTTCAACATAAGAAAAACCCTAACAAACATCAGTAAGATCGGTCTACTAAAGATGAATCCAAGAAAGAAGATTCCTCAGGGAAAAGAGGAAGACCAAAAATCCAATATTGTTGGTGCAAAGAAAATCACCTGTAAATGATTTCCCTCGCAAAGAAGATAAAGTGAAGACTATGCACACCATCCAAGAGGCTACAAAAGTGGAGGACATGGGAAGAATATATGTAGCCTTAGAGTATAGACAAGCAGAGTACTAATCCAATATGATAGAAGTGGAAGGTAAGACCATTAATCATATTGTTTCTATTTTAGTTGATTCAGGAGCAAGTCATTGTTACATTGATCCTAAAATAGTGGATAGATTACATTTGGAGAAAAGTAAGCTTAAAAAGTCAAGTTTGGTTCAGCTAGCCTCTAGAACCAAAAGAAGGATCAATGAGGTTGTCATAGGTTCTCCAATAAATATGAATGGAGTGAGTACTAATGTTGATATGAATATTATCCCATTGGGATCTAATGACATCCTAATTGGAATAGATTGGTTGGACCAACACCATGTTGTCCTAGATTTTCATAACAATACCTTTAAATTTCTTGATGAATAAGGAAAACAAAGAATTGTGAAAGGAATTCCAAGACCCATTTCTATAAGGGATATTTGATCCTTACAACTGAAGAGATGTTTTAGAAAAGGAAGTCAATTGTATGCATCCCATGTGGAGTAGCCAAAAAATACAAAAGGGCTAGGCCTTGAAGATGTTTAGGTACTACAAGAGTTTGAAGATGTATTCCAAGAAATACTAGGGTTTCCACCTGTTCGATCAGGCTATTTTGGGGTACAATGCATCAAATGAAGAAATTAATTAAGGAATGGACCAAAGGAAGTTGTGTGTGTCAGGGAATGAGGAGAAAGCAGTGCGTAAGAAGGAAAAGGAAGAAACACACCGATAATGAAGGAAAATCAGTGCAAAGTCGAAGCAAGGAACAGTTAGATAGAAGACCAATTGTGCACATGAAGTTAATATGTGGACAAACTAGGGTTAGGGTTTTGGTAGTCAATGTAATGGGTTTTTACCCATATTTTTGTATAAATATGATGTATGAGGTAGAGAGGGGGATAACTTATGTATGAAGAGAAGCACCTTGGATAACATTTTTGATTCTTGGGTCTTGATATGTTTTGAGTCGAAGTATCAGTTTTGGAGACTTATGGAGTGTAACTGAGGCTCATGTCCCAAGTATTGGAGATTGGTGCAACACTAGTCAACCTTACCAGTACTAAAACCTATGATCTAATGTGAGAAATACAAAACTTTTGATGAAGAATAAAAAATAAGCGAAAGATCTTTGNGGGGGGGGGGGTGAACCACAGAACAATATGGTGCCTCTATGTGTTTTTTCCTTATCTGTTACTTTTATATTATTTTATGTTGAATGAATTAAGATATGAATTTGTTAAGGTTAATTTACAACAAACATGTTATTTGTTGAAGAATGAATGTTAAAAGACGAATAAATGGTAAATATGAATGATGGTATGGTAGAATTCATGTTGAAATAAAAGAAGTATAATATTCCTAACATTCCCATGAGTTCCATCCCTTCCATGATTGCAGAAACTTGGGTCATGCAATCACCCATAATCCATCTCAGGTGAGACTGAGTTGTGCACTTTGTGTGCATTGTTGCCTTCTGGTTTACCAGAGGGGCCAATGGTTTCTAGGGTTTTGTTGGAGAACTAACGTAGAACCCGGGTTAGCCCATACATCCAACAAATGGTTATGTTCCCTGTTGGAATTTAGTAGATCAGATTGGAGGGGATTTGATGAAGAGAATGCAGTGGTAGAAGGGGATGTTTAGTCCATGGAACCCTACAAATAAAAATATTGAAATATGATTGGATATAAAGAAACTCAAGTTTGCGCAGAAAGATAATAGAAGCTCAAGGTATACATCGCGCCAATATCTATTGAGGTATGTTTTTACTGATTTGCATGAAGCATATTTATGTTATTTTCCAGAGTTATTAGAGGGGTGGATATTGAGATTGAAGGATACTCATCCAACTAATCGTATACGACCAGTAGAGTGGAAAACTGAGAATATTGCACGGTTGGAAAGTGTCAATAATAAATTCATGCGCAGAGTAGATTTTTGGTTAGACAATATTACCGCAGGGTTTATTACTGAATTTTCAGTTGATACAACGAAGTCAAATATTTATACAGAGAAGAAATTCTTGAAGGGACCAAGATGAAGATACATTAGGTCACTTTATACATCGATCAAGATCTTATTGCATGATAAAGGCATGATTAAAATGGATTCAGACAACTAAATCACTCTGTGCTCATGGGGGAGCTGGGGGAAGCACTAAGGAAGATCTGAGTTATGGAGAGGGCTCTAGATGGAGGACAAAAGAAGGAAGAAATGGACCCTATTATGAGGGATGAGAAATATACCAAGGAGATAATGGAAAGAGTAGGAGTGATGCGCAATTGAATACCCTACCAATATAAGATCAATAGAAAAAAGAGGGAAATAGTCGAGCGAGAGGGCTTGGACAATGATGAGGAAGAGGTAGATTTTCTTCGTACGACGAGGTAGATTGAGGAAATCTTGCACAGGACATATGAGAGGAAAACTAGAGGTTAGGGGTCCAGTGCAGAATAAGGCTCTCCATTCCAGATTTGAATTAGTGTGGAACCCACAACCCCATGTGCAACTAAGAAAACTGAAGAAGAAGAAATGTTCATACAACAAGTGATTAGTAGTAGAAGGATTTTAGTAGGACGCGAGTCTAGTGGAAATTCAAGCAGAAGTATAAGTTCATAAAGTATCAGTCATGTATCTACACCGCGCATAGGTTGTAGTATAAAAAAATTCACAATGGCGGGAGTAGATCTAACTATTAGGTTACCAAAGTTCAGGGGAGAAGGGTCAGATGACCCAAAAATTTGTTTTCTTATTTGTGAGAAGATTTGGGAAGACAATCATATTACAGATGAATATACAAAGGTTTTGCAGTTGGAAATCACATCCAGATACTACGCATTAGACTGGTACATGGGTCTCATGGTAAATAATCCAATGGGAGCACCTACAACTGTCGCAGATGTGAAGAAGCAGTTGATCAATAAATTCCAGAAACCAAGCTCAGAGGATCAATTCATGAATGAAATCATAGATATTAAGAAGAAACCATGTGAGTCAGTATGGGAATTTCATCAGAAGCTCAAGAGGATAAAAGTTAAGTTGAAGTACCCTATTATTGATATGTAGCATAGGCATTTATTTGTTAACTCTTTATTGACACATTTGAAGTATCCCTTGAGGTAGAAAAAGTTCCAAACCAAGGATGAGGAATTGCAAGAAGCTTTGAAATTGCAGGAAAATTAGTATAAGCATACAGATCCAACCATGGAAGAGCTAAGAGAAAACCTGAATAACCTAACATTTTAGTTGAATCAGAATAAGGGAAAGGAAAAGAGGCAGGATGTTTGGTGCACATTTTGTAGAACAAAAGGTCATCATTAGAACGAATTCCCAGCCCTTGTGAAATACTTGAGGATAGGAATGTTGAATCCTTTACCCTCAAGAGAACCATGGTGCGAGATATGTAGAATACATGGACATGATCCTTATCATTTCCCATGATGCAAAAGTATCAAACAATACCAACAACTACATTTTGTATTTTTTGCAATTCAATTGGAAATGAATACAAGGATTGAAAAACCTTGGAGATAATGAAGGAGAGGAAATCAGAAACTTATAGAGTGGAGGATGAATTAATGACAACAAAAACTACGCAACAACTACAGTATAACAACAGGAAATAATTTTTAGTGCCATTGTAGTATAATAACATGCAACAGTTTGGAGCAGCATCGCAGTATAACAACGCGTAGTAATGTGAAACACCACCATAGTACAATAATGCACAGCCACAGTACAATCAAGCACCACAGTATAATACATCATGTGGAGACAATCAAGGAAACAAAGGAGGCTTCAGAGGAGGAGGTCGTGGAGGAATAGGATTTGAAGGAGGTAGAGGACCAGAAGTTTTTCACAACTGTTAGAAACTTGGACACTATGAAAAATATTGTCCACAACAACCTATGGCATGTATGTATTGTCGTGTAGCATACCATGAGACAAAATATTGTCTGACACTTCTGGTAAAGATACAAGATAAAATGAACCAAAACAATCATAATTTTTAGTGGATTGTTGTGGAAAATAGAGAAGAGGATGGGAAGAAGATCAACATAGTTACTAGAGGTTGAGCCAAGACAGGAGCAGATGCAACAAAGAAGGATCATGATCATTACTAGTGCGTAAGGAAGAATACAAAACCTGAACAGAAGTTTGATGCACACAAAAACAAGGAGACATTCAAGGAGGCTAGATAGGATATTTTGAAGGAGAATATTGCGTCAACTTCAAGAACAAAGCCAGTAGATGATATACCAGTGTATGACATGACTCCAATATTTGATCAGACCAGCAAAGAATAGCCATCAGAATCAGTAAGTAATCTGAGAAACTTTTTGGGGTCTTGTGTGAAGTTTTTGAATGATAAAAAATATTTACAAGTTTTAGAAAGTCTGTTAGAAAAGTGTAATTCTAGAGAAGAAATGAAATTAGAACACAAGATAGTCAATCAGGTTCGTAAGAAGAGAAGAACAAGTAGGAAATTCAGGTTGAATGTAAACATTGGAAATTTCAATATGGGGTATATCATACTAGACTTAGGGTATGAAGTAAATTTTTTTCCTAAGAAGACATGGAAATCCATGAGGGAACCCACAATGGGATTTTCACCTATTCAGCTGAAGCTAGCAAATAACATAGAGAGTTCCAATTGGCAGATTGAAGGGGATACCAATAGATCTAGATGGTGTGCACACAATGGTATAATTTGAAGTGATTGACATTGTATATAACACATCACTGTTGATACTGAGAGGGGGGTGAATCAGTATCAAGTACAATTTAAAACCTTTTTCAACTTATACTTAAACCATTCAATTATATCCAATGAGCAATGAACAAT